>JASCZI010181423.1:43595-76044 GCA_036250425.1 Stylosanthes scabra
CTCCATTAAAATAGAGATGAGTCATCCATAATGCTCTTTATTTTTTTTTTCTCTACAAAAGTAGTTAATTTAAAACAAGTAGCCTTTTTTTCCCTCTCTTGTTCATAAAATTGCTTTCAAAGATGTATGTGTACATTGAGAATGAGGATGATTGATTGGTTTACCTATATGAAGAGGAAAACAAACACAATCAGAATTCTGTGGTCCAAAAAGAATAATACCGAAAGCTTGCTTCAAATTCATGTTCTATCTCTGCATATTAAGGCTGGATTTTGTTGAAACTTTTACTTTTAAAAGAGTAGTTTATCAAAATCAACTTTTTGAAAAGATAGTTTTTTAAAAGTTAGAATATCTATATTTGGTAAATTAATTAAAATAAAAATAATTTCAATAAATATAAACTACAATAATTGTGTTCGATAAAATACTTGTAGCAAGAACGGTGTGAGAAGTCGAAGGAGCTTGGAAGCGATGGAGGTAGAAACTGAAAGAGACAAGTTCTAATTACACAAGATTTTTTTTTTTTTTTTTTTGATCGTGCGGAGGGGCAAGGGTCCTAATATTTAATGGAAAAGTATAAGTAACTAATATTTTTCTAACCAATAAATCAGCCAATAAAAATAGAACATTCGTAACTACTGTTTATAGAACATCCACAATAAAAGTCAGTGGAACATGCATAACTTTTTTAGAAATAAAACATCCGAAACCTAAAACAATCAACAATAGAAACAGAACATCCAAAACATAAAGAAATAGAACATCCAATACAAGTTATTAGCTGATGTTAGCTAGATTTTTATTGATTACTAACATTGTTGATATTTAATATCTAACATGTATGATGTATTCACTTGAAGAAAACAACAAAAATAATATGGGAAGTTATTCGATAAAATTGATAGAAAAACGAGAGATTTCATTACAGTAGAGCCAACAGCCCAATATCCTAACCATGAGAAATTGATTATTGAGTAAGTTGCAAAAGAACAAGGTGGCAGTTGATCAATAGGTATGTTTCAAGTTCAATTTTCTATTTTTTAAAATAATATCCTTTCTTCTTTTTGGTTTTCTTTTTTAAAGACTATTGTATGTTTGCTATAATTGATTTTCTTAAAAAGTATTTTTATTTAAAAATAGTTTTATATAATTAGGAAAATATTTAGATACAACTTTCTAAAAACATATTTTTAAAGAGAGAACAATATTTTCTTTTATTTTAAACAACTAATATATTAATTTTTTACATACAAGTATACAACTTTAAAAATATTTTAATTAATTATCTACTAAAAAATTATTATATATTTTTTGTCCAAAACAATTACTTTTTTAATTTAAAAAAGATTAAAAAACTTTTTTAAATCATAATCCAAACTCACCCGAACTGAAAACCATGGGAAGAAAAATAACGTGCAAACATGTCTCAGGCTATCCCGTCCAAGTCATTTGGTGCATTTTGTATTAGAATTCAAACCATGTTTCTAATTCAGAAATTAATTTGTTACAAAGAATATAAAACCTCATAACATTGCTACTACTACTCTCAAGGTATTTTGGATTTTGTCCCCAAAACTGATGAAAGAGGCTAAGAGGCTTTCTTGGGAGGGGACATGTTATAAAGAAGGGATGTAACTGCTTTGATGGTAACAATCTTAAACAACGATTGTGTGAATAGATATACCAGCAAACCTGCAAGATATAAAAAAGCCCTGTTACTACAAGAAATTCTTAAATGTCATTATACCACTTCTTCCAAAAGCTGATAAAAAACATATGAATGATGAATGATTATATCTCTAATGAAGAGTTCGATGAGGAAGAGCTCTTTCCATGCATAGAATGAATTGGAATAACTAGTTTCACTTTAAAAATTAATAAAAATAAAATAAAATACTTCACATGATAGTCATCCAATCACTCATAAAAAATCTTTTTCTCTTCATCATTTCTCCTCTCCATTATAGCATGCCCTATCTCTAATATCCTTCCCTATACCTACGTTTTTTTTTTTTTTTTATCTTTTTGGTTTGCGTAAACTTTTTACAAAATATTTCTTTCTCTTTTTATCTGCCTTATGTTAAAATTCTTTCTTTTTGGATTCAACAAGGATTGAATCTAAACCTTTTGGCCATAGAAACTTCTGATACCATGTTATCGTATTATTTCTCCTCCTAAAAGTTTAAGATGATAAAAGGAAGTACATATTAGATTCTCTTGGGGCTCTAAAAGCACCTTTAGAGTGATTATGAATGTTTTTAAAACATGCATTAAATATGTTCCCGGAACATGCAAGAATTTCTCCAATATTATTACTACAAAATCCAGTTACAATGCTAGGTGCACAACATGAACACTATACTTAGGATTTGAAAAGAAAACTCACCAACTTGGAAACCAGGAAAATCATCAGCATCAAACTTGATTGTTCCTTTCAAACCAAAATCCTGGATGGCCTACAGAGTTGAATGGAAAAATTAGGCCACCTCAGAAGATAATAATCAACTTCATACCATAAACTTACTTTATAATTGTATGCATTAACCTAGCAGTGGTGCTTTGCGACAAATTACAGTAACCTCAGAGGAGGTTTAGTGATATTACACGTGACACTAAACTTCCTTTAAACATGACAATGACCTTATTCTAGGATAGTAAGGTCAGTGTAGGCATGAAAAATCAAGGGGTACATTATATAATATCATTTAACCATAGGTGAGGTTGGGGTAGTATACCCTAGAACTTGTTGCGCTTTCATAGTTTCCTAACTTGTGTTGCATAGCCATATATGCTGTTGCACTACAATCTACAATATATACATACCAATGTATTCTCTAACTAATAATCTTATGGAGTAGTGTGAGTTTGGGTGGGGCGGGGCAAGGAGGTAAGCTAAAAAATCCTTGATCCCATAAATATACTATAAAAAGAAGAATCTTCTCAGCAACAGAATTTCAACTTTCAAAACTTTTTTACCTCTGGTGGAGAACTTGAAAAAAAGAGTAACATGGGAAATCAAAACTGAATACCACAGCAATGAACCATTTTTTTTCAAATAAAAAAAAAAGAAGGAAACTTCACTAAACTCCCCAAGTTATTAGAAACTAATTCAAATTACTGATTAAGCATGCACATAATAAATTCCTATGCAATGCTAAAAGTGAATAATATAAAGTAGAAAGAAAATTATAGTATCCAACTACTCATCATAACTCAAAAAGGAACTACAGTGTGCACATTAGTTGATGATTCATGATTCCCATTTATATGTTCTATTGTCCTTCAAATTTTTCTAATAAATCCCCTAGGAATTTCAGCAGATATGATTATTTGATACACTGGTATATTTACCTTCAGCAGAGAATACTGCTTAGCTAGAGATATGGTCAACGAAACCACAGCAAAAGATGATATGACACTATAAAATCTCAACAAACTGGCCCTGCTTCTTCTTCGACCTTTATCACAAAATTCAAAGAGATATCTCCTTTAGAAGGTCCAGATGAAAAGCTCAATAGTTGACAAAGGAAAGTAAGGAAATCTTTATTAGCAACCTATTTCTGCAATGGCAAGAGAAATAAAACTAACAAGAGCAGAAGAAAGGGCAACTCTATTTGGAGCATCCTTTTTCATTGTTGGCAAAAAGGCAAATATCGCTCCCATTAATAAAAACAGACCCTGCAATGCACATTCAAATTATATATCAAACAAAACAAATAAATACACGCATTAACATTTAAAGGATAGAAAAGTAAAAGATTTGTTACTGTCCTCAAATACTCAAAGCAAAAGGTAAAGATATTATTACATGGCTATGAACATCAAACAAACAAACAAAAAAACAAAGAGGGCCATAAACTAAATCCCTTTCTTAGATGACTCTTTAAACCTTATTAATTAAACACTACTCACAATCAGCCATAATTAGAAGAACAGCTAAAATATTCTACAACTATTCATAAAGCTCAATAACCGTTCTTGTCGTGAGCCTCGTGGCAAACATGTCAACTAAAATCCAGTGCAAGAAAGTAAACATGTTTTCATAGCACCATACTTCAGTTTTCAAGAACAAAATCATTGCCAACTCAAGAAAATTATGTGTTCACACTTTCTAATGATGCCATTTTTGCAGAATATGCTAGAAGAGAGTTCATCAAGTCTACATCGTGGAAACCAAAATGGAAAGTGGGTTGCAACAGGTCAACCAGGGAATAAGCTGCAGGACATTAGAAAAGGAGCAATTGACCCAACCGATTTATCAAAGATTATGTGAGCAGAATGGGTTATAGTCTCTTGGGGCTCATGAAAAAAGTCAGGCTTTGGTGTGCGCCCATATTTCGATTCCCTTCTTGCTGAACATTCTACCTGCCTCTCAGGAATTCTTCTATTTCTCCATCTTCCTGAACATTATTTCTGTACTCTTCTTGCTAGCGTGACTGTTCTTGAGAAGTCACAGAATATAGTTTGATTATCACATACCAACTATTTAGACTGTATTTTTATACTGAAACATATATACACACAGCTTCCTTGTTTGATTTTTATGGGGCCTTCCGTACTTTGCTGTATTAGATCAGTTTTCGGATACAATTATAATCCTCACAACATTTACACTAACAAGCAGAGACCTGCTCTTCAAAGTCCAAAGTTCAAATTTTAAAGACGAAGGCCCACCCTGACGGAAATCTCAGCTCAAAAACTCCCTAAATAAAAGGTGTTTATACATGTCAATCATGTTTACCTAATAGAACATGTGAATATGTAGTATATTACACCAAATTACATATTTCTACTGAATATTCTAAGATACTCCATTAATAAAACAGGATAAAAAAAATCACAAGGAATTACCAACTGAAATAGAAGCCTAATATCAATAAAACTGACGATTGAGAGAAATAAAGAATAGAAGTAAACAACAAAAGGGAATGGTACCTGAATGAAAAAAAGGCGAGAAAGCCGTTGCTTGCCCTTTGCAACCAATTGATATCCTAAATGACACAACAACAAAAAGTAAAACATAAAATCAGGGATCTAATAGCTGAAAGAAGAGGAACAAGAAGAAGACATATGAAATTAATTAAGCACAAACATCAATGTTAAATAAGAGAAAACTGGGGACTCTGGAGTAATAGAACTAACTTGAATCAACAACCATACGGTACGAGTAATCGGAGCCATCGGTTCCAGAAGGCCTCCCCAATGCTGCTTTTCTCTGCTGCATCTTCTTCTGCTTCTACCACCAAAAAAGTCAATCTACACACACAAGAAAGGACTTAAAAAACTGATCAAAATCTTCATCTATTGAACATATGAAACAAATATAACTTCAATAAACAACATCAAAATTCAAGGTTAAAGATTGAACCTAAAACCAAAAAAAAATTAACTAGCAGCATCAAACTTCCAGTAATACGCAGTTAACAAAATCATAAAGCATTTTGATAATTCAATGTTAAGAAAAGTTGTTGCCATCATTTAATTGGATTCTTCTTCCTTAGTTGAAGAACTTATCCGAATTTGAGCTAAGGTACTACAATTTGTAGCATGCATAAGATCTTCGATCCAAACTTGTCAATGTACCAAAAACAAAGTTCAACAATCAACAACCACCCTTCGATTTAGGAAAAAGTAAGATTCATTTTGAAGTGTAACATCCAAGAAATCAACAAAGCACTAAATCATCAAAAGAATCCGTTCTTCTCGTTCAAGCTCAAACGAATCTCTTTTCCATTTTCCTCATTACAGAAACTGCGAATAAAAACATAGCAAACTAAAAGTGAATCAGTGTTGGTGAAACCTTGGTGGCGTAGAAGGGCTAGAGGCGTTGGTGCGCCTGGGATCGCGGTGGTGGCTGCTGCTGCTGCGGCTGGAGGTGGTGCCGTGTGTCTCGGTAATGGATGATCGATGTTTCTTTGTGAGATTGCATGCCTTTTTTTTCTTTTCTTTTCTTTTCTTTAATCTTTATTCAAATTTTTGGAACGCAGTGGTTCCACTTCGTTTTGTTTTCTTTTTTTTTTTTACCAACACTTAAGTTTTTGGAGAGTGATAGAAAGAATAAAGATAACAATAAATCCAATCTCTACAAAGCGCATACAGTAAAATTTTGGAAAAGTTAATGGGCTGGTAGCCCAATCCACGCCAAAGAAGTTCATACATGAAAGATAAAAAAAAATATCCTACCATTAAGCACATACTGTGAGGTTTCTTTTTGGACATAGCATACTGTGAGGTTGAATATCCCCCTCCCTGTTCTTCTGTTATGTTTGGGCTGGGCTTTGCCTTGCCTGAACGTTGACCAAAAATATACGCTGTCTTATTATGAACATATTTGATAAAATCATTAAATTAAAAAGTGGTTTGCTCCTTTAAGCAAGTGTCGGGGTTCGAATCTCGCATTGTGCATGCAGCAACTCATTGGCCAGCGGTAAACCTTTAAATGGAACTCAGCTCACATCCGCGGAGGATTAGTTCTCGACCTATCGGGTTGAGGATATTTTGGAAAAAAAAATGATTTTTCAATTCATAAAATATTTCAAAATTTATATTTTCTATCAAAGTAAATTATTTATAGTATCTTAATTAACTAATTTTTTTTTTGACAAAACATTCAAGGATTAAGCCAAACGGCACTTACACATGTAAGATGATACAATAGATCTGAATCTAAAAAGAAGATAAATAAACTCTACGTTGAACTATAAACTGAGAGGAGGCGCAATGATCGATTACAATGAATCTTTTAAAATAGAAACAGAAATGCATCTGAATCTCTTTTGTTTTTGATACTACACAGAAAATGCTGCAACACTGAGACATATCCATGCTTCTTCTCCAATTAGATTTGAAGATTTTCCAACAGTGAAAATTCCTTGAAAAAAAGTCCCCCTAATTGTTTCCTTGTTCCAAACCTGCAAAATCATAAACAAAAAACCCACAAAGGGTAGCAAAGCACAACCCAAAAGGATGGAACAACCACAGGAGTTATTTGGGTCAGATCTGAACTCTAGAAAACAGAAAAAAGACAAGAGAAAAGAAAAGAAATGAGAACCAAAGAACTAAGAAAAAAGGAAGCAGAGAGAAGGAGAGGAGAAGAATGGAGACATGGGAAGAAAAGAAAAAAAAAGGGATGACCGAAAGGGAAAAAAGCAGAAAGGAAAAAAAAGAAGAGTAAGAAAAGATATAAAAGAGAAGAGGAAAGGGTAGACCAGATTTGGGGGAGGGCCACCGCTACCGTGAGGCTGAGCGGCGGTGGCGGTGGCGGCGGCCCTCCTGGAAGCTGCTTGAGAAGAGAGGAAACTTTGAGAGCGTTTGTTTGAGAGAGAAACTATTAAGAAGTAATATAAATCATAATGTAAATTTCAATAATAGCTTGTGAATTTTGTAGGAGTCTAGCTCCTAATTAACTAATTCCTTTAAATAATTATTAGCAAGATCCATTACTATAATCTTTTATTTCCATTAATTATTATTAATATATAGGAAGGAACTTTCGCACAATGATCAGAATATGTCTCGATGGATCCCAAGTTCAAGAGATATTTATTTATCCCATTGTTTATCCATTGTTTATCAGTTATTATTTAAAAGAGGCTACAGTTATTACTAATTTCATGTTCATAATATTAACATTAGAATAAAAACTTCAAACTTATCTTTTTATTGATTTTTGTGATTAAATTAAATACATAATATTATATATTAAAAATTTATAATTACGAATATAATATACATGAAATTATAATTGTTAAGTTAAATATCATATTTTAAATTATAACTATTTATTGTTATCTTACTAGTTACAAGTCGGAATATTTTTTTTTCTTGGAAAAATTTTATAAACTAGATATTACATACACATTTGATTTGATATAATATTTGTAGGATGTATGTATGGAGTGTGGACTAAGGAGTATTAGCACATTCTCCTAACCATTAAATAAAATTTTATAAACTAGATTTAACCTCCATTAAATCTAAGTTCTGGGTAATATTTAAAAACAAATAAAAATATATCAATACAAAATTTCACAAAATAGTGAAAAATATATCATTCAAATCAAACACGAAGTGATGTCATGTCCTTTGAGGTTGACTTGTGCTTGATTGGATTAATTGTGGTACCTACATTCAAATCTCTGTGCATGCTATCATAAAGTGAAAAAAAAAAAAAATGAAGAATTCTGGAATTTATAATTTATTTTTTCTTTTATTTTTAAAATAAAATTATGTATTTTTTACTTAAATTGCTTCATCAAAGAATATCTCTTGTTTATCGAACCAATCCGCAATCAGCCAAGTGGCGCTTCACCATCTGTATATCAAATTTTGTACCATCATATATCTGCTTTCAATCTTTTAATAATGCACTCTTTACTTTTATTTAAATTAATTAATAATACTAATGTATATAATTATATGTCACGAGTTTCTTCAAACATTATTGGTGTACTATATATTTGTGTGATTTTCTCACTATGCACGGGGTATGACCAAGACGTTTTTTAAATTGTAAAAATATTTATTTGGGTCCTTTAAATTGTATGTATGTAGTAATTTATTTTCAAAATTAAGATTATTATGAAACTTATCTATACCTAGGAGTGCTAAAAAAAACTAAACAAAAAATACATCAAACTATTATTTTGAAAAGAAAAAAAATAGCTACTTAGTGAAACTATAAAGAATATTAAAATAATTTAACATGAAAAAAAATAAAAAACAACAATTTATAAAAAAATAGAAATGGTTGACAAAAAAGTGGTTCAAAGGCAGTCTATCATTAGATGAGTAGATGACTGTGACAACCTTAATCTCTCTCAAACACTCAGAAAATCTCAAAAATATCAAACTCACTTGATGGTTATATTATTTGAGATTTAATTATGTTGTTTAAGTTATGCTTTTAATTTGTATGTTTGATATATTGTGATGTTTTAAAAAGACTTCTAATTGTATTTTTAATATTGTTTAATTTGTTTTCATTTTTTTGTCAACCCGCGGATAGGCTTTGATACCCGCGGGTTGAATGCGGGTAGGATTAGGGTTGAGAGGTTCTTAACCCACGAGTAGGATAGGACTAAATTATAAATGAAAACTCAACCCGCGGGTAGGGTTAGGATTAGGACTAAACCCTACCCTACCCTATCCATTGCAAGACCTATAGATGACTGTCGGTGGATTTCAAATGCTAACTGAGTGACAATTTAACCTTATCCGTCTATTTGATTCAACTTTGAGTTTTTACATTGTTTTTCTTTTAGGATGAATCCTCTCTATCACCAAAAATAAAAATAGTCATAACTAGCAAATACACTAGTCCAAATCCAGCTACTTCAGCATTTACAATTCTCTTATAAAGATAGACTCTCTAATTTCTCCTTTCTCAACGTCCTTATTAATCTTTCTCGATATAAATTCAAATCTTACCTTCTCAAATTGCTCTTTGACCTATAATTCCATTCTTTGAATGTGTTATCCGAAAATGAAATCTCGATTATTGTTTCATCGAGATAAGATTGTGGACGCATCAAAGAGTATTAAGTCTCAATATGTTGAAATAAAAAATATAACATCGGGTGCAACTCGATAAGAGAACTCTGGTTGCATTTGAAAAATTGAATTAGGACCTAGTTTATTTAAGAATTTGAACATAAGTGAAAGGACTGTTTGAAATTCGAAAAGGAGAGACTTTTTAGGAAGCGATTTTTAGAGGTTATTCCAAAGATAAGAAAGGGAGCAGCAGTTTTAACTGCCTTGTACACATGGCAAGAAGAGATTGGTCAGCTTTACTTATAAATATGGGTTTAATCATCAGAAGACAGGGTTGAAATTTTTGCATTCAAAAACACTCACTTCACAAACTCACATCCATCAAGCGACTTACTGAGTTTCTGTCAAGTCCAGTCTTCTGAGTAATGATTCCTTCCATTTCTCTTATCCTTTTAGTTTTGCTTTAAGGTTCATGTCCATGAATCTTATTTCTCTTATGTTGTTTCCAAATACATTTGTTTCTGTTACTTTCTTAGTATTTTCAAGTTATTCCCTTTTACTTTTAAAAGTTGTAGTTTGATTGTAATTCACAATTCACTTTGGAATTCTGTGAAGTGATAGTGTTTTAGGTCTTTAAAGTTCTCTTTTGTTATCTAAATAACAAATTTTGTTCTTCATTCCAAAATTTAAGTATTTGATGCACTTCATTGACTGGTACTCATAATTTAAAGACTTATAATTTATATTGAAGTTCGTTACATTCGAAAAAGTATAAAATTAGCATAACAAATTGGCATGCCCGGTGGGAAAGTTGTATTGAAAAGTGTCAAATTGAGTTTTGTTTGAAGAATTTTTTAAGAAAAGTTAAAGTTTGTTTGCATGAAGTAATTCTGTTTGGATATGCATGCATTTACGTATTGGTAGAATTTTACAAATGTCAAATTCAAATTCAAATTCAAACAATGAGTCTGGTTCGTCAGGATCAGTTGCAACCACATCACAAACTTCTGCACAAAATTCTCCTATAGAAAATGTTAGACAAGATTCTAGAAACAATGGCAATGGTAACGGTAATTCAACCGTTAATTTAGGAGGGAGTAACCGTGGCCCACGTCGCAGGACTGTGCAACCGCCTTTTAACCCAGCAGTTAATGCTGGTTGGCCTCCTTATGGACTACCTCCTAATTTTATTCCTCCAGTGATGCACTCAAATTTTGGAAATAATTCAAATCCTGCATTTCAATTTGGGTCTATGCCAAATTCTAATAATCAATTTTTTCCTGAAATTAGTTGAAGTGTTAGAGCTTCATCTTCGAATCCTGGAGTTTCGATTCAAATTGTTACACAGTTAATCGATGAAAGTCATCTTGATTTAGTTAATTTATTATCTCAGCATATGACTTCTATTTTGAATCCGATTGTGGCAGATATTAATGCAAAATATGACTATTTGGCAAGGCAAGTAGAACGGGTAGCCCAGTTAGCTGATTTTGATGAAAATACGGGAAATCGAAATATAAAAAGTAATGAAGTTAATAATGAAAACAATGAAAGAAATGATCCTGTTCGAATTTTTCAAAGAGGACAAAACGCTGATCAGGTTTTACATGAGGTTAGAAATGTAAACAGGATTGATCAGTATAATATGACTAGATTGGTCGAAAATATTTTGAATCGAGTAGGTATAAATGTTCGTTTTCTAGATCGACCACATTTTGCATCTGCATTTCCTCAAAATGTGGGGTGTTAAGAATCCTAAAATTATTACGAAATTTTCTGGGGAAGCGGGAGAGTCTACAGTTGAGCATATAGCTCAATATTTAGTTGAGCTAGGAAACTTAGCAAATGATGAAAATTTAAAAATGAAGTTCTTTCCTTCTTCTTTAACAAAAAATCTTATACATGGTTTTCGAATTTGAGACCGAATTCGATTACAAATTGGACTCAATTAGAAAATGCTTTTCATAGTCAGTTTTATAGAGGAGAATTGAAAGTTAATTTAACTGATTTATTTGCTATCAGGAGAGAAGAGGAAGAAACAATTGATGATTTTATGATTCTATTAAGAAATGCAAGGAATAAGTGTTATGTTACTATTGCATAATCTGAAATAGTAAAAATGGCTATCATGGGTCTAGGTTTCGATGTTCATCGAAAGTTAGTCAATGTACATATTCCGGATTTAACTCATTTGACTGAGAGGGTTTGACAAATTGAACTTTTACAAAAAGAGAAAAAAGAGTTAAAGAAAAATAAAACATTTTCTCATTATAAACCGTTCAAGAAAGAAAAAGTATCATATTTAGAAACTGTCGAATCAAGTGAAGATTCTGAAACTGAAAGTTTCTAAGTTTATATAGCAGAGGTAAAAAAGGGTCCTCCTTATGTTTGTCCATCTTTAAAAAAGCTTCTTGGTTTTGAAAAAAGCTCTGCTTCAAAAGCAAGCAAACGATATAGTTTCGATATTACAAAATCAGAACAAATTTTTTATGTATTGCTAAGAGATAAACAATTAGTTGTTCTTGATGGAAATAAATTTATACCTGCAAAACAGATAAAAGGGAAACCTTTTGCAAATTCCATCAGTCTTCTAGTCATTCGACTAATAATTGCATGCGTTTCAGGGACTTAATTCAAGAAGTTATTATGGAAGGGAGGCTGAAATTTGAAGAAGCAAAAACTGAAATGAAAGTAGACACTGATCCCTTCGAAGTGAATTCGAATTTTGTGGAACCTTGTTGTTTTGGAATACATATGGTCGGTTTTGCTTCATTTGAGTTCAATACGTCCCTTGGTGATTTCGAACAAAATATCCGACAAGTATTTCCTGGAGTGGGTGAGGGTTTGTTGGATTTTCTAATGCAACAAAAGCTTAAGGATCAAGATGTTTCTCTTTGTTCAAGGTGTAATGTTGTTTTTGATGCTGAAGCTGTTGCTATTTTCAAAAAGGAAAGAATGAAGAAAGAACTCGCAGAACTGAAGCTTCTAGCTCTATGACTGCTCAAGCTAATTCGAATCTACCCATTGCTATGCAGTGGATGCAAGAAGTTCATAGAAATCGAGATAGAGAGATCAGGGAATATAATGAATATCAGACTCGATGCAATTTCAGAGGACGTGGAGGTCGAGGTCGCGGAAGGTTCAATAGCTGTTTTGGCCAAAACCGAGGTCTGGGTCATTTCCGTCCTCATGGAGTTTTGACAAGGAGCCCTCCAGAAAAAGGTTCGTCTGAAATTCTCGACAAGGGGACAAAAACATCAGCTTTGACTCGAGTTGTTTTCCCTACTCAAGAGAAAGGGAAAGAAGTTGCAACTGAAAACAAAGTATCTTCTACTGAACCTATGAATGAAGATCATGGTGATGATCTTTATGATGATGAATTTGTGGAAGAATATGAAATGATAAGTGTGGTTTCGATTTTTCCTGTTGAATATGCTAATGGTTCTCAAGAATGCTTGGATGGAGATTATTATGACCCTAATCAAGGAGAAGATTTTCTTTGGGTAACAAATGAGAGAGAGGTTGTTTTCACTAAGCCTACTGAGGAGGATAAAGCCCATCTTAGGCCTCTTCATATAAAGGCTTCCTTTAATGGAATTATTCTAAATAGAATCTTGGTTGATGGGGGAGCGGCGATTAGTCTTTTACCTGAGAGAATGCTTTCACGATTTAATAAAGAGAAAAAAGACTTGATACCTACTAATATTGTTGTTACTAATTTTGCGGGACAATCTACTCATGCTATGGGGTTAATTATGCTGAATGTCCATGTTGGGTTTACAACCTATAAGACTATGTTCGTGGTTGTTTCTTCTCGAGCAAGTTATAATGCTCTTCTTGGAAGGCATTAGATCCATGGGATCGGAGCAGTACCTTCTACGATGCATCAATGTCTTCTGCTTTGGAATGAACATGGAACTATTGATCGAATTTTTGCTGTGATAGACTGTACATGGAGCAAAAGCATGTGGACTTCAAGGTTTATAATGATAATGTCAAGCCTATCAAAATTGCTCACGAGTTAAGTTCACACAATTGCGAAGGGTGTTTCATGACTAGCCAAGGGTTGAACTTGGTACTTCGGGCTACTTCATCAAGAATCCAGTCCACAGAGTGAAGATAAATAGAAGAAAATGAATCTAGATGAGGTTTTTGATTTGGATTCGAATTCTTTAATTTCAGACTATTATAATAATTTAGATGCTTATCTAGGTAGCTTATTTCCTGCTACATGTTCTTTACCTTCTAGAATTGAGTCGTCTTTCGAGATTGACTCAGATAGGATTTTACTTTCTGCAGCATGTATTCCAATTCCTAGGAACGAATTTTCTTTTCAAGAGAATTCGAATAGATCTATAAATTCTGTAGCATGTTTTTTGAATTCCAGTCTAGTTACTTCTCTCGAAGAAAATGTGTCTTCGGATAATGGTATATGTACTCAAATGTCTTCTTCGATTGAAACTATTAATAATATTTCAGTGTGTTCAGAAAAATCTCATTTGCCTTTAGATTGTATTTATGATCTTGAACCTTTAGGGTTTGAAAAAAGCAGAATAGATGATATTCCCGATTTTAAGGGATTTGAATCTCAAGATCCATTAAAAGAAATAAACTTAGGGTCTTGTGAAGAGGTAAAACCAACTTATATCAGTAAGAATATTTCTTTTGATTTTCGGTTTCGATTAATCGACTTGCTCAAAGAATTTAAAGATTGCTTTGCATGGGATTACGATGAAATGCCTGGATTAGATCAATCTTTGGTGGAACATCGGTTACCCTTAAAACCCAATTTTCGACCTATTGAGCAAGCACCTCGTCGATGTGCACCTGATATACATTTAAAAATCAAAGAAGAAATCGAAAGGTTACTTAGAACTAAGTTTATTCGAACAACTCGCTATGTGGATTGGGTTTCAAACATTGTCCCGGTTATGAAGAAAAATGGGAAGTTGAGGGTATCTATAGACTTTCGAGATTTGAATAATGCTACTCTGAAAGATGAGTACCACATGCCCGTAGCGGATATGTTGGTCAATTCCGCAACTGGGAATGAAATCTTAAGTTTCATGAATGGTTATTCAGGATATAATCAAATATTCATAGCATAAGAGGATGTTCTGAAAACGGCCTTTCGATGTCCTGGTGCCCTAGGTACTTATGAATGGGTAGTAATGCCATTTGATTTGAAAAATGCAGGGGCAACATACCAACGGGCTATGAATACCATATTTCACGATTTTATTGGCAAATTTATGGAGGTATATATTGATGATGTAGTAGTGAAGTCTACATCGATTAATCAACATTTCGAGCATTTGCGAAAAGCCTTTGAAACCATGCGACGTAAAGGTTTAAAAATGAATCCTTTAAAATACGCTTTTGGAGTTTCAGCAGGATTTTTTTTTGGGTTTTGTAGTCCATAAGAACGGTATTGCTATTGTAAAAATAAAACTAAGGCAATCGTTGATTTACCTCCTCTGAAAACCAAAAAAGAAGTTCAATCTTTTTTAGGTAAAGTGAATTTCTTGAGAAGGTTTATTTCTAATTTGTTAGGAAAAACTAAAGTGTTCTCTCCCTTAGTAAAACTTAAAGGTGAGTCAGAATTTATCTGGACTAATGAACACCAAAAGGCTTTTGATAGTGTCAAAGATTATTTAACTCATGCTCCTATAATGGCTATTATTCGAGATCATATACCCTTAAAACTATATATAGCGGATTCCAATTCTACAGTCAGATGTATGCTTGTACATGAGGATGAATTTGGACGAGAACAAGCTATATATTATCTAAGTTGAGTTTTGACAAATATTGAGTCTCGATATAGTCCTGTTGAACGACTATGTCTGTCCTTGTATTATGCATGTACTAAATTGAAATGTTATATGATATCTAAAACTATTCAAGTTATTGCCCAAACAAATTTGATAAGTATATGCTTTCTTATCCTATTCTTAGAGGTAGAATTGGTAAGTGGATGTTAGTTTTGACTGGATTCGATTTACAATATCCCTTCAAAGGCTATAAAAGGTCAGGCCATTGTTGATTTTCTAGTTCAGTCTCAAGAAAATACCACTGACTAGGGGGCAAATTATATTGAAGTTAAAGCTTGAAAATTATACTTCGATGGTTCCAGACATAAAGATGGAGCAGGAGTAGGAATTTTGATAATTTCTCCTGATGAAAGACCTTTAAAATTCATTTTTGAATTAAAGTATCCTTGTTCGAATAATGTTGTTGAATATGAAGCGTTAATCTTAGGACTCGAGATTTTGATCCAAAAAGGTGTGCAGGATGTTGAAATATTAGGAGACTCTCAATTAGTTTTGAAACAAGTTTCGAAACAATTTAAATGTACAAGTGATACATTACAAGATTACTTAAATGTAGTTTGGGAATTGCTTGTATCATTTTGACAAACATATTCCTAGAATTTTGAATGAAGAGGCTAATGAACTGGCTCAAATTGCATCTAAGTACAAAGTATCACCTAAAATCTTGAAGCAATTTTCGACTATTGAACATATTTTAGTTCTCGTAAATGAGAGAGAAGTTATGTTTATACAAGATTGGGATCATAATGATTGGAGGAAACCAATCGCTGAATATTTACTGAAGCCCAATTTTTCTGCACCTCGGGAAATAAAGTTACTTTCCATGAGTTATGTGATTTTAGGAGATGAATTATATAAGAAATCTCTTGATGGAAATATTTTGAGATGTTTAGGGAATGATGAAGCTTCAATTGCTTTGGGTGACGTACATGAAGGTATTTGTGGTGTTTATCAAGCTGGCTAAAGAATAAAATGGGTGCTTAGAAGAAATCGAGTGTTTTGGCCTAAAATGGTGCAAGATTGTATTAATTATGCCAAAGCATGTCGAGAATTTCAGAAACATGGAACTATTCAACAAGTTCCAGTTTCAGAACTTCATTCAATTGTTAAACCCTGGCCTTTTTGAGGATGGGCATTACATCTTATTGGAATGATTCATCCACATTCTTCGAAAGGACATAAATTTATCTTAGTTGCAATCGATTATTTCACCAAGTGGATTAAGGCTATACCTTTGGTTGAAGTTACTCAAAATGAGATAATTGATTTTATTGAAGAACACATTATTCATCGGTTTGGAATCCCGCAAAGTATTACTACAGACCAAGGTACTATGTTTAGAGGAAGAAAGATTGTGAATTATATGCAATCATGACATATCAAATTGATTTCTTCTACACCATATTATGCCCAAGCAAATGGACAAGTCGAGGCGGCTAATAAAATTCTAATTAGTTTAAAGAAGCATATTGGTTCCAAACCTCGAAATTGGCATGATACTTTAAGTTAGGTTTTGTGGGCATACCGAAATTCACCTCGAGAAGCAACTAAAACCACACCTTATAAATTAGTGTATGGTCATGATGTTGTCTTACCCTTAGAAATAAATTTGAATACTATACGAGTTATGAAGCAGAATGACTTACCAGTTGAAGACCATGGGAATGCAATGTTTGATGAGTTAAATGAACTCAATAATGATCATTTGATTTCATTGGAAAATATTATTATGCGGAAAGAAATAATCTCGAGAGTTTATAATAAAAGAATTCGAAATAGAGCATTCCAAGTTGGTGAGTTAGTGTTGAAAACAATTTTTCCTTTTGAAAAGTGATCTCGAATTTTTGGTAAATGGTCATCGTATTGGGAAGGACCATATCAAGTGACTAAGTTATATAATGGAAATGCTTATAGAATTTGAGATATTGAATCAGGGAATGAGATAAATTCTATCAATGGTAAATATTTAAAGACATATTATGAATAATGTCATAAAAGTTAGTTAAACAAAATATTGTCATAAGTCATAATTCAGGACATTACAAATAAACTTGGCATTCCAAGCCTTCAGTTTCAACCTTATTTTTCTTTCAGAAATATTTCAAGGAATGTTTTCAGCTCAAGTCTGTCCTTGTCGAATTCGGTCATGAGTTTCATTTCCTTAAGTTCTTCATCTTTGAGGCCTTCGAGAGTCTTCAGATTTTCAGACTTACTCTCTGCAATCCGTGCTAAGTTAGCGTCGAGTTCTTGTTTCTTCGACTGAGTCTTTTCAAATGGGCCTCGAATCTTAGCCACTTTATCATCAATATCTTTGATCTTTACTTTAATAGCAGCTAATTCCTTTTCCAAATCCTCTCGGTTCTTGGAGTAGGACTCAAGTGTCAAAGAAGCTTTTTCTAAATGCTTTTCATATCGAGAATATTTTTCTTTCATGGTCTCCTCAACAGTAGTAAGATTGTCATTGTTCTCTTTGGCATTTGCAGCTTCATTCCTGATAATATTTAGCCTGTCTCAAGTCTTAATAAGATTGCTGAAAATAACATTGAAGAATTTTACCTTCTTTTTGTATTCTTGGGGAAATTGATTCTCAACAAGGTAGCTCGAAACCCTGGTTAGCTCAAAAGTTAATTCCTCATTATTTTGAATTTCATAAATCAAGTGACTCAGAAGCTGAATCATCTTTTCAACTGCACTTATAAGTAATTTATTTGTGGTAGATTCAAGCCTCATTTTGGCTATTTCAGCAATCTTTTCAGAAATAGGAGTAGTTGGTTTCTCTTGTTGAATAGATTTAGCTTCTGAGGGAGATATACCTTGAGAACTTCCAGCCTTGGCTTCAGAAATAACCTTGACTAAGTCCTCCAAATCCGAATCATTTTCAATCACAATTGGGATTTGTGAAGTAAGTCTTTTCGACTTCAAAATGATTTGGGCATTTTTGGACTTGGAGTTGTCAGAATTGTGAAGCAACACAAGAGAATCATTTCCACCTTCGGTAGTTGAGTTTAATGGATTGGAAGTATTTTGGGCACAGAGAGTGTCATTAACTTGAACTCCAGAAATGTCAACATTCTGAACCTGAGCACTTATAATCCTAGTTGCTGCATCTTGATCAATAAGTGCATCGATTTTTTCTGGAGACAAATTTCTCATATACTCTGGAGATGGTGAATATCCTTTAGAAGATGAAATCAAAGTCTCTTCTCGAACAACAGGAGGAGAATGATTTTTCT
This sequence comes from Stylosanthes scabra, assembly GCA_036250425.1. NCBI lineage: Eukaryota > Viridiplantae > Streptophyta > Magnoliopsida > Fabales > Fabaceae > Stylosanthes > Stylosanthes scabra. Next base: position 62,155 of record JASCZI010181423.1, read on the forward strand.
CATTTATGGGTTGATGAACTTGATCCGCACTTTGGATATTCGCAGAATTCTGGAGGAGGGAAGTATAAATACTTTGATTATTCAAAATTCTATTCATAATATAGAAATTTGAATTAATAGAAAATGATACCTTCTTTGGTGGAGAAATTTCTTTCGATTTCGAAGATGTTCTTTGGGTGAAACACCTGAATCTTGTTGAGAATCTTCAATTGTTGGAAGCCTTGTGGAAGAGGAAACCGATTTTTGAAGGAGATCCTATATAAAAAATAAGTTAGGATTTAAAACAAAATATAAATGTAGAACTTCAAGTCGAAATGATTAAAACCTCTTGAGGATTTGAAGTTGCAGAGGAAGCTTTAGAAGATCCTCTTACTCTTTTCGATGTTTGTTTCGAAGGATAAGCTTTTCTTTTCTGTGGTGCTTTTTCAGTTGCAGCAATAGCATTGCATGTTCTTTGTATCCCTTCATTGATTTCTTTCAAAGATCTATCAAATTGCTTGTAATAAGCATCCCACCATTTAATATGACCTTTGGTGACAAAATTGCTTGATTTACAATCGGTTGGCTTGTAATATTTCAAAGCCTCTTTGTTTCTAGCAATAATCGATTCTATCTCTTTCATAGAATTCAGATTGAGAAGACAAATTTGATCCCTTTTGTCTAAGGAATAGGGAGCTGGAATGGCCTGAGAAAAATCCATCTATCTAGCCATGAAATGTGGGGAATGTAACACAACTTTAAACCTATCCCTACTATTTTGAGGAAAGCCAATTGGAAAATTTTGCACCGAGAGAAAATTCGACCAAAGATTATCAACAATCTTTTGAGCATCCTCCTTGCCTTCCCCTTTTATAACTCTCGCTTGTTTGAACCAACTATGGCCAATTTGTCGAGCAGCAAATGGGGCGAGTCTGAGATCACCTCTATCGAAATTCCTTGGTTTATAAAGTTTTATGAAGACAAACCAGAAATGATCGATAGGTTCTCCTTTCTCGAGAAAATTTTGTTCGAGATGTGCTAGTTGAAATCCCTCAGTCGGAAGTTTTATCTGAACTTGATCTTTGCATAGCACCATGAAGTTTTCGAATACAGCATTAATCCATAGTTGAGCTAACCATAAAGGGCCGCCTTCTTTTAGTGTTGTAGACTTGTAGTGCCTTTTCGAAGATGTTCAACTAATGATCCGAGCTTGTCATACAAATGGCCCAAAAGAAGTTTGGCAAGACAAAATCTTGTTTTAGATTCATGGAGTAGAGTAGCCTAAGGAATATAGGATTTCTTCACCAAAAGACTTCTCGAGCAAAAAACTACTGCGTTTAGCCAATAAGTCAGGAAAGCAACATGTTCTTTATCACTGACTTTAGAACCAAATTTTTCCATGTGTAGAGATATAAAATCCCCATAACCCGATACAAATTCAATTTCAATGGGATTTTCAGGCTTTAAATCATAAGTTATGGTGCAAACTGTGAGAGGTAAACCCGTAATGGCACTAACTTCGAAAAGGGTTGGACCAACCATACCACAAGGCAAGTGCATACAGTTTGTAGTTCGATTCCAAAAGTACAACATAGCTCCAACCATCCAATGATGAACAGACAAGTTGTATTTTGAAAGAAGGATTAAGTTATAAATTCCTTGTGATTGCCACTGAGACCCATATGTTGGTTCTGACCTCTCGATCCAAGAAACAAAGCTTGCTTTTTCCGACCCGAGTTTTGGATCATTTCGAAATCGAGTACTCGTGTCAAAAGGAGTGATCACCATGTCTTTCTTTACCAGAAGCTCATATCGGTCAAAGGATGCAAAGAAAGATTGAACTTTTTTAGTTTCTGTTCCTTGAAGAAGAGGACTCACAAAACAGTAGGTTTCATCTTCAATAGGAAAAGGAAAAAGAACTTCTTTGGAGTTAAAAGCATCTTCAGGATCATTTATAATGGTATCAAAATCACGGCTATGAATCTTTAAAGAGGTTTGCACTGTAGTTTCTTTGGTTCTTTCTTTCTCTTTGGATTGAGAATTTTCTGCCATTGAAGGAGTTTAGAAATGTATTGGAATAGTGACCTAGAAATAAAAAGAAAAGGAAACATAGTAGTATGATTTAATCTTGCTAATGGATAGTAGACTATTAAAGAAGCTCAAAAGAAACAGAATTAGAGAACGACGTGGTATAACTAAAGCTTCAAAAACACATAAAATTAACTTTTTGAGGAGGAGCCAAGAGAAACTATGGTGGACATATTCGCTTGATTGTTGAAGCAGAGTTGCAGGTTGAAGGCTTTTGTGGGAGAAAGTAAAAGCTTTTAATTTTTGAAGTTTGGGGTCTTATAGCGTGTTTTGGAAGGAGAAGAGGTGATAGTTATGATTTGAAAGGGAAAGAGAAAGAGGCATCGTGAGTACGTGGGAAAGAGAGAAGAAATGATTATCACGGATTTCAAGGGATAATAATATTTTAAATAATTAAATATTAATTAGTTGAAATATTATTATAGTTTTGATAAATTATTTATTGTCCATCTAATACGTGGACCGATTTTTTTTTCACAAATTCAACATGAATCGATCCAAGGAGGCAATTTGTTATCCGAAAATGAAATCTCGATTATTGTTTTATCGAGATAAGATTGTGGATGCGTCAAAGAGTATTATGTCCTAATATGTTGAAATCAAAGATATAGCATCGGGTGCAACTCAATAAGAGAACTCTGGTTACATTGAAAAATCGAATTAGGACTTAGTTTATTTAAGGATTTGAACATCAGTGGAAGGACTGTTTGAAATTCGAAAAGGAGAGACTTTTTAGGAAGTGGTTTTTAGAGGTTAATCCAAAGATAAGAAAGGGAGCAACAGTTCTAACTGCCTTGTACACATAGCAAGAAGAGATTGATCAGCTTTACTTATAAATATGGGTTTAATCATCAGAAGACAGGGTTGGAATTTTCGTACTCAAGAACACTTACTTCTCAAACTCACATCCATCAAGCGACTTACTGAGTTTCTGTCAAGTCCAGTCTTCTGAGTAATGATTCATTCCATTTCTCTTATCCTTTTAGTTTTGCTTTAAGGTTCACGTCCATGAATCTTATTTCTGTTATGTTGTTTTCAAATACATTTGTTTCTGTTACTTTCTTAGTATTTTCAAGTTATTCCCTTTTACTTTTAAAAGTTGTAGTTTGATTGTAGGCTTTGTCTAAGGTGGACCTGGTTCATGGTGGATTAAGTGGAATATTCTCAAATGAGTGATTGTAATTTTACAATGAATAATAAAAATAAAATATAGAAAAAATTTCAACCACTCATTTGAAAATATTCCACCTGGTCCACCATGAACTTGGTCCATTGTAGGCTTGTCCTTGATTGTAATTCACAATTCACTTCGGAATTCTGTGAAGTGATAGTGTTTTAGGTCTTTAAAGTTCTTTTTTGTTATCTTAAATAACAGTTTCTGTTCTTCATCCCAAAATTTAAGTATTTAATGCACTTTATTGACAGATACTCATAATTTAAAGACTTATAATTCAGATTGAAGTTGGTTACTTTCGAAAAAGTATAAAATCAGCATAACAGAGTGATATTCGAAAATTTTCCAATTATTCACCAAAGTGAAAGCCTTTGGAGAAGTGTGTCTCTATTTTACATATTTTTAACCAATTTCAATGACGAAGAAGGAACCTGTGTTTTGATCCATTCTAATGGTCTAGGAGCGGAATTCAACTCCTCAAAAAGAGAACTTGTTTACAAACCAGAATTGTGTTAAAGTTTAGAAACATAAATCGAACAATAACGCAAAGGATGGCATAAAATTTGAATGATACTTAGATCAATAAAGGAACCTTCTCAGAATTTCGAAAGAGTAATAAGTTAAGAAAACTTTAAGAACAATCCTTCACAGAAGTTCGAAGAATCATTTTACAAAAGTAAATGAGAAGCACTTAAAATGTAAATGATTGTAATGTAAATGACTATGTAATTATAAAATGCAAACGAAAATAAAAGGTGGAAGGAAATCCTACGAAGAAAGTGACTTGAACACAATCAGGAAGTCTCTGGGATGTGAAAATGTTGAAGTGTATTTCGGTTTGCAAGATTCCAACCTTGGTCTTGGCGGCGAGCTCTTATATTTATAGACTTCAACATCCAATCTCATTTCAACACTTAGCACCTGAGCGCACAACCACTCTTCTCAAAAGAAACCTCCCAACGGCTCTTTTATTTCCAATCGTCTGTTGCGATTACTTCTTTCGTGCTAACAGTCTCACACGCCAATTTTCTACACTAGACTACAAAATGCTCACATTTGATTTAAAACTATGAACGTTATTGTTTGTTGTTTTGATAAAGAAAAAAATATACCATTAGTTTAGTGTTAGAATTTTTTTAATGGGTATTTTTTGTTGGCCGATTGGGTTAAAAAGAACACAACAAAAATTGTGGTTGACAAAGTCCGCTAACCCACCATAAAGTAAGGTAAATTTGTGTTCTCAAACTATTTAATAAGGCGTAACATATCGAAGGAGCTTACTTAGAGGTGGACTTATGGTGGGGCGGGAGTATCTTGAATGCCACTCTTATTTCTCTTCCTATATTTTTCATTAGGAAAAATTGTATTTCAACAATTATTATTACACACGTATTTTATAAGAATTTTTAATTTGCCGATGATATTCACCTGTATCTATTTTATTTTCCAAATAACCAAATATTAGTAGTGATAACTAAAAGTTTAAAATACTATAAATAACCAAAAATCTTAAGATTCTTATTAGGTTTCCCTCATGTCATATCTAATATTTTTTCTATTCTCAATTAACTATTTACTTTTATATATTGGAGGTAAGTACTCGCTTCGTCTTAAAGTTTTGGAATAAAAATTAAATCATCCTTAACCTTTTTTCATCATTAAAATTGTTTCCAAAGTTATCATTCTAATTTTTGGACGGATTTATCCTTGTCTTCCTCGACATCTTTCTCTTTTCTCTCATCCATTTCCTATCACAAAGAAGATGAAGAAAAGCCTAGAAGCCCCACGTTATACGCCATTCACTCACGTCTCAACCTTCTCTAGACCTCCCAATTCCTTCGCCCTCACCCTCTTCCCCACTACCTCATCACCACATCTCCATCGCCGATTGGTGCACCATGGTCATCGAGGTGGACATTGTCACTGAGGTCGAACTCGGGGAGAATGATTTACACAACACACATTGCACCTAGGGATGGCAATCGGAATCCTTAGGGGCAGGGACCTAAATTTCCGTCTCTGTCCCCGTTTATATTTTCGTCCCTCGTTCCCGCCCCATTTTGGTTACGGGTCCACATTTAAATACTCTCATGGGGAAGCGGATATCCGTGGATATCTATGGATATTAAAGTTTACTGAATTATTTTACAAATAAAATAAAAGAAAGTCTTGGTGATAAAATAACTATATAGCAAAATTAACTATTAAAATTCAACATAATCAAATACAAACCATACAATACAACCAAATTTAACATATTAATTATAAAACATACAAACACAACATGAATTTAACAAAATATATCACATAAATAATCTCTAATATAAGCTAAAATTAAATTAATTCACCATAATATCACACACACACAGGGTCTTTTTGTAATTTTATATAAATGGGGATTTATCGAGTCTACCTCAATCCCCGTCTCCGTTTATTCATGGGGCGAGTCTCCATCCCTGCGGGGATTTAGCGGGTCCTCAATTAGCTTCCCGTCATTGATTTTTTTGGCGAATCTCTGTGGAGGCGGGTAAAATTGTCATTCCTAATTTCACCAAGATTGTGTGCACATTGTCCTTCCTCTCTTAAGCTTAAAGAATGATTTTGTATGAATTTTAGTTTGATTTGTGTTAGGATAAAGGGCATTTCTCTGCCAATTTATTTTTGTGCTATGTTGAACTAACTTTTAATAAATTTTGATGTTAAAATGAACATAATTTCCATGTTAATATGAACGTCATTTTTATGCTTAAATTTGAATAGATCCAAAATTTCATATGGTTCAGTTTTAATAAATTTCGATGCTAAAATGAACATCATTTCTATGTTAAAAATTTGAATGGTTCCAAATTGTCATATGGTTCATTTTTAATGAATTACATGTTAAATTGAACATTATTTCAATACTAAACTATACATTATATTTATGATAAATTGGAACTTATTATTATTATTATTATTATTATTATTATTATTATTATTATTATTATTATGTAGGCCTGCAGTTGTTGTTCGGTTCTTCTTCTTTATTTTCCTCCTTTTATGTCGTTGTCATCTTCTTCTTTTCCTAATACTCCTCTTTTTGGTCTCATTCTTCTTTCTTTAGACGACAACCTCCCCTTCTATGTTGTCGTCGTCTTCTTCCCATTCTTCTTTCTTTTAAAAGACAACAATGATGCAATGGAAACAAAGAAGGATAATTTAGCAGAGTAGAAGAAGAAGAACGAGAAAGGGAAAAAGAAGAAAAAGAAAAAGAAATAGAGTGTATGTTGTGTACACGCTTTTTTTTTTTAGAATGAGATAAAAATGCTTTGTTGGACTTGGATGGGTAACATAAGTGTACATATAATATTAATGTTATAACCATAAATATAAAATTAAACATTTAATTAAAGATCCATTACTTGCAAGTTGATTTTTTCAATTTGCGACTTTAAAATGGATAATAAGACTTTCTGATTTAAAGGTTGTTTTTGGTGCAATGATTTAAATGTTATTATGAATAAATATATTTTATATGAGTAATGCTAGGAATCAATGTTAAGGAGCCCATAGGGAGTCCATGAATATAATTAGAGAATTAGTAGGTGGTAAAAAAGAGAGAGAAAAGAAGAAAAATTGATATTAACTTCCTATTGTCTCTCTAATATTGGCTCCCAACACTTTCTTTTTATTTAAATAACTCTTAAATTATATATTGTTTTAAAGTTATAACACCTATATTTAAGTAAATTTAATTAAAAGCAATTTTTAAATATATAATCTATATCTATATTTCTATACCATATATAATTGAAATACGAATAATTGAAATACAAAAAGAGTTTGTGCCTAATTTTTTTCTTCTAAAATAACTTTTATTATATATAATTTATAAAAAATACTATTTATAATATTTGAACACAAGACCTTTAAATTAATTTATAAGTCCTTTGACATCTCATATAATTTAAATTTTATTATTTTTTCAAATATTTAACAATTACACATATTTAATTAAGAGTAAATCTAAATATTTATTAATATATGTTACTACATTAGACTTTTTAGTCTTAATAAAAAGTAAATTAAATTTAAAAAATATTTCTTTAAATTTCTTTCAGAAGCACTCGTAATTTTTTTTAAAATATATAAATAATATTTTTATCAATAATTCTATGTAAACAAATTGTTTTGACAAACCAAGTCTAACCAAGTCATTTATTTCTATTCTAAATAGAAGATTACTTCGATGCCACATAGAACTTTATTTATGTGCTATTTTTTACACTATTTGACACCGAAATAATATTTTATTTAACATAGAAATAAATCCCTTGGTTGAACTTGATTAGCCAAAACCAATATTCAAATAGCATTATCCTATTTTTATTTAGGAAAGTTTTCAAGTATACCGATACAACGATATACCTGTAAACTCATCGGTTACAGATTACAGATATACCGATTCACTGGTATACTTAAAAATTTTCCTTTTATTTATCATACACAAATAAAATGGATTATTTTTAAATAAACAAAATAAAAATTCTATTTACCAAATAAAATAAAGTTATGAATATTTACTTATTTATTATATGTGTGCAGTGCCGCAGGAGAGGTGGCGTTGGAGAAACAAGCCAGTGCCGCGGGTAGGAGGTGCCGCACTGGTTCAATCACTTTGGTGGAGTGCCGCGACCACGCGGCATTGGCATAGGGGTAGGTGTGCTGCGATGAATGGCTGCGGCACTGGGAAATAAGTCACGCCATGGTTGGCTGCGGCACTGTGGAGAATCAATATGCAACTTAATTATACTTGAAATCATACAATTACATGAAAGACATAACTATTTTCTAAATTTGTGTACTCATTAATTTTTCATGTATTCCTTTTTTCCAATTATACTTATTAATTTTTTACGCATTAATTTAATATTTTTTTATAGTTGGAGGGAGCCATAAAGAAAATATAATTACGTATGAGAGAAAAAATATTCGTAACTTTATTTTATTTGGTAAATAAAACTTTTATTCTATTTATTTGAAAAAAAAATCCCTAATAAAATACTTCTTCCCAAAAAAAAAAAAAAAAAAAATTATTAAGCCTTAGCAAGGCCCTTTAGTCTCTCTTTGTTTTTATTGTTGTCACGTGTCCTAGTCCTAATAGACTAGAATCATTCACAAAATCCACTGTCATTTCCTGTTACCATATAACATGTGTGCCACATGATGCACACTCCACTACTCCTCTATTTATGAGACCAAATTTTTTCAACTCCATTCATCACTCAAACAACAAAAACCTTCCATGGCACTCCCAATCACCTTCTTCCATCTCCTCTTCCTCCTCTCTCTATGCTTGTTCATCACCACAACCGTCAGATCCGTAAGCCCACCTCCCAATCTCACCATCCATCAAAACGTTTCAACTTCTAGTTCATGTTATTATTAACACTAACCTCTGATTCTTAATAATTTTTATTTATGCAGGACGATGATTGTGTGTACACGGTTTACATCAGAACCGGTTCAATCATAAAGGGAGGAACCGATTCAATAATCGGTCTCAAGCTATACGATCAGTACGGTTACGGTATCTACATAACAGACTTGGAGGCATGGGGCGGGTTAATGGATCCGGGTTACAACTACTTTGAGAGGGGTAATTTGGACATTTTCAGCGGCAGAGGCCCGTGTTTGGACGGGCCTGTATGCGCTGTCAACGTAACTTCCGATGGATCTGGGGCCCACCACGGCTGGTACTGCAACTACGTGGAGGTTACTACCACTGGGGCCCACATACCCTGTGCCCAGACGCAGTTTACTATTGAGCAGTGGATCGCTACCGATACTTCGCCTTACGAGCTATGGGCCTTGAGGAACTACTGTAATAGTGATACTGATATCAGTAAGGCCCATATCAGGCCCGCCAGCCCAGAAGGAGGTAATAAGTTGAGGTCCGGGTTCTCTATTGTGAACTCTGCTGTGCGCGTGTAGCGATGGGGTGTGTGTTTTAAGTTGTGGTGAGTCTCATCTACACCTGTGTTGCTGTGTTATGTGATTTTTTTTTTCTTCGAATTTTATTTTGGCTATGCAGAGATGTATTAGTACTTAGTACTTAGTAGTGTCGTGCATGGTGGTGGTGGCGGCGGGGGAGAAATAGAGTGTGCCAAATCGGAATCTGTGGTGGCCGGGTTCATTAGTGAAAGAACCTGTATCCATTGTTATTATTATTTTGTCTGAATAAAGATTTGGCATAACCAATGACCAATGGGTTTTTGGTGGGTGGTCACGACTCTCGATATACAATACAGGAGAATATAAAGAATGATTATTATGTTAATAATTATAAAGCCTTTGCTTACAAAATACAAACTTCCAAAAAATGGAATTTTGAAAACGGATTTGTCATGAATAAATATTTTAATTAATGATTAATTAATAAAATAAGAATTTAATTTTAATGTACAACCAACTTAAAATATTTTTACCCAGGCATGTATTACATAATGTAATAGAAAAAATAATGATTTTGATTAAATTATTATGTAAGATGTTTTATAACGTAAGTATATCAAAATTAAAATAATAAATGAATAACAATTTAATTGTTATACTAATTTAAATTTAAAAGAGAAAAATAGGATAAATAAAAATATATAGCAATCATATTCTAATGTTCATTTATAGTAGACCCTTCTTAAACATAATATCAATTTAAATATATAAATATTATTTTTTATTGAAAATATTTTTTGTTAGATTGGAGCTCAATGAACACTTGACATGGCTAAGAAGAATATGCGTTCTTTTTTTTTTTATTGACAAATGTAGCCTAAATTGTTTATAGTATCATATAAAAATCATTGAATGAAAAAATTAAGAAATTTTTTATTTATAGAAAAAAAACATATTTCCAAATAATATGAAATTTTAAAGTATGTATCCAATGTTTTCTGTAGATAAATATATCTAAATTACGCATCATTACATTATGAATATTATTTGACTAATCCAGCTATATATATTTGTTTGAAAAAAAATTAAGGAGTCAATACATTATAACTAATTGAGGGAATCAATACATAATTACGAATGACAATTTATATAAATCTTGGATATATGAATTATGAATAATAACTTATATAAAATTTGAATAACTTAAATATTGGCTACATAACCTTAATTTCGTAGCACTCTTCTTCCTTGAATGTAAAATTTCAATGAAAATGAACTGCCGAAAGTATTTTTGAGGTGTCTCTGAAATTAACCTAGGGACTACTGCAATCTTTTTTTTTTTTTTACATGGCAAACTGTTTTATTTAAACTTGTATGAACAAAATAAATGAGTACTAAACAACAACAAATAATAATAATAATAATAATAATAATAATAATAATAATAATAATAATAAATAAATAAATAAATAAATAAATAAAACTAAAAGAGTACAGTATATGAATCTACTGGCTGAGGCTCTCTTGCTCATATGCTTTCAATCTTTCATCATGCCACCTAACTCCAACCGACCATTTTTTTTCTCCAAAACGAATTATTTTATTTTAGTTGACTACACAACGCTACAAGCTTCCGGCTAATCCTAGATGCCTTAAAAATTAAAATAAAGGATATTCTTATTTTATTGTATATTTATTTGTTGAAAAAGACTAAAAAATCAAACATATTAAGATCAATAGGAAGCTAACATAGTTATGGATGATAATTCATATAAATTTTGAATGATAACTTAATATTGGATATATGAGTTACGAATGATAACTCATATTAATTTTGAATGATAATTTAGCTATTAACTTCTTAGTGGCTCCTTAATGGCTCTCTAAATTTAGTTCCGTAGCATTGTTCTTATTTATTTACATAAATAATATTTTTCGTGCACAGTAGCGTAGGAATACTAAGTTCTAATTATAAACAGAGAAGACTCGTGGTTTATATATTGTTAATCAATTATATATTTTTATTATTTTCTATACCTTTTAAGGTTGTTAAGACATGTATTATTAAACTCTTTTTTTAAGAAGAAAAACTCTTTTAAGAGGGTATAAAAAGTCCCACAGGTTCAGACTTTTATTGAGTGTTCCTTTAGAGGTTTGACCTAATCACATTCTTTTTTATATACATGTTTTCAAAGTTTAAATCCAAAACTAAATACTTAAATAACTGAAGTCACTTATCACTTATGTTAGAAGATTATATTAGGAGACATGGTTATATGTATTATTGAACTCTAGTAATAGCATATTTATACAATAAGTCAATAACTATATAAATATGTTCTACTTAAATTTAAAAATAGTTTTTAAAAATTCGAATAAAAAATTATAGAACCACTTTTAATCAATATTTATTAATTTAATTTTATCATGATAATTTTTTAACTCTCACTTTTTGGAGAGTTTACAGATTAGAATTAAGATTTATGATTTAGAATTTAAAATTTAGAATAAAAATTATTTAATTAATATTGACTGAAAAATAGTTAGTTCTCTAATTAAAACAAAAAAAAAAAAAAAAGTTACATTGAATTTGAAGATGGATCATTAATATGGATAGAGAGAACATAAAATCTATAGAAATGGATTAGTTAAAGGAAACAAAACAAGAAATATATAATTAGTGCTGCTGAAATCCCTAAAGAATAAAATCTAATAATGTACATTGATGAAGTCCTTCAAAGATAAAATCATCATACAAGTTCTCCCAACTATAATTTTTGTGGAATTAAAAGAAGAAACACATACCAAGTACTAGTTCTACCATATACATTAGCCTGGCAACTATAAACAAATTGGGCAATTTGCTTCCAATAGAAACGTTTTAAAATGCATATTATTGATCATCAAATCTTGTGTGTTATAAGGCCTATGTTTTTTTCTGTGTATGATTCTCTTCTCTCAATTATATGAATCACATACATTATTTCATCTCATTTATCCACCTCTTTTCTTCTTCAGCTTTTCTTGGGCCTCCAGCAATGCCCGTTTTACTTGTTCATCATCTGGTGTCTCTTTTAACAAAATTTCATAGTCTTGTATGGAAGCTTCCCACTTTTCCAACTAAAATTTCACAAGAAAGAAAAACCACAAAAGATAGAATAACATTATTCACATAACTAGAAAACTAAAGTTTGATTGCACTGAAATTTATTTTGTCTAACTCAAATCCTTGTTAATTGTGGATCTGGGTTCTCTAGAATGTAGGATGCAATTTAGAGGGTGAAGTTCAACATTGTGAATTGTTTATGAGTTAATCAATGGCTTAAAACTTAATAAAAGACAGATATATATGCATAACTAACTATTATCTTGCACTTTACCCTCTAAAAGTGTACCCAGTAGAATTCATTAAGTATGCAAGATATTTCTCTATTCTATGCATAATTTAATGACTTAATCAATGGCTTAAAACTTAATAAAAGACAGATATATATGCATAATATAGTATGTGTCAAAATCTTAGCTATTATTTTCACATGAAAACATCTTTATGTGAGTAGCCACCATATTGCAATAATACATGACATGAACAAAACAAAATAGCTAGGTTAGATTGTTCACCTTGACATTGCAATCAGCTCTTCTCAACCTAGCCTTGGCATAAGATGGGCGCAAGTTAAGTGCAAGAGTACAATCTTCCACAGCTTTCTCAAGTTGGCCTAGTTTTAATCTACATGCAGCACTGTTGCATAATAAAACAGAGTTATATGGATCGCGTTCAAGTCCCTCTCCATATGCGGCACAGGCCTCAGAGAACCTTGATGCCTTGAAAAGCTCGTTTCCCTTTGATCGAGCAGCATTGACAACCTGAGCCTTTCTCATAACCATATTGGCCTCCCTATTATTGGGATCCAAACTAACTGCTTTCTGAGCTGCTTCCAAAGCATCTTCAAATCTACATAGAGTTGATATAAGTCTCATTTTAGAATCTTGGTACAAAGTTTGCATGTCAATCTTATGAATCCATTACAAATTAATTTGATTGATTTAAAGACACATATTTTGCTGAATTTTCACTGAGAACTTCACTATAATACAGTTTGCAAACTAACTCTGCCTAATTCATCTGTTAACTATCTTCAAGATATTGATATGCACTTTTACACTTAATTGAATTGTAGAAACCAAATGCCAATTTGAGTGTTCAGAATTCAGATTACCTATAAATTTCAAGGTTCATATAATAAAAAATGAAACCAAAAGGATTCTAACCTCCCAGCTGCTATATCGACTTGAGCACGTGTCACCAACAAATTGGCATTGCAGATAGGTCCAAAGAACTTACTACACTCATCAATATCAAATTTGGGGCACTTCGACATTATGTTCTCTGCATCTTGATGTCTACGAAGCTTTAAGAGTGCTTCCGCTTGTAATGCAAATATCTTCCATTGAGGCAAGACCATAATCATGTTAGCACATGTTTAATTAGCACTGTCATATTATAACATGCAATGATATATGCATATAACATTACAAATTACTCACCTGTTGAGCAGAATCTGCACCATATGATATAACCTTGTTGGTTTCGGTGATTAGTGTGTTGCAATCTCCTACCCTGCGAGCCTCGGTGCACTTGTTTAGATGAACCTGAAGAATCTTCACTTTAGCAATCTCATCAGGATCAGCCTCTGGTCCGGCTTGTTTATAAT
>JASCZI010181424.1:19799-29837 GCA_036250425.1 Stylosanthes scabra
GGCTGTTGTATGAATCTGAATTTCTATCACATATATGATTGATTTGCATCTTGATTGATTCTTTGTTATTGAACCCATATGGTTAAAGATTTGGTTATTGACGAATAATTGATCTTTCTTGATTTGAATTGTTACATTTGAGAAAATAGGCATTCAAACATATTCAAGAATCATTCCATATTTCTGAATATGACTTAGAGATGAGCATGTAAAGTAATATGCATTGGGATCTTTAATAGTTTTGCTGGTTTACTTGAGATTGGATATTGTGACATTTAATTCAGTCCAAGAATCTTGTTTATTGTTAAGGATTTGAATCATGATGTGTGCATTGTCTTTTAACTTGTTTAGTTAGTCAAGAGATTGATGATTAGATAGGTTAAAAAGAAACTAAGTTGCTAAGAGATTAGAATTTAGTTATACTAGGGTTCATAGTGAATTTGTGATGATAATGTTGCAGAGATATTATTAGAAACAGTGGGTTATGAAGTTATGTTGTTGAGTATCTCCTATCTCTCAATCTTGTTCCTTTTCTTGATAAATTTTTAGTAATTGTTGCAGTCTTGTAATTGATCATTGTTATAGTATTTGAATGTTAATGGTTTTCTGGTTTAGTATTAGATATCTTGTTCATTAGTTTGATCTAATTGAAGGATTAGTAAGAAAGTATTGGTTAATCCCCTTTCCTCATTGGGAATGATAACCCACTCTAGTGGATTACTACTTGATCCGATGCACTTGTCGGATTGTTGCGAATCGTGAAAAGATTTGCCGCATCAGTAAGTACTCAAACCGTCGCGAAACTAATATATATTGCTAGTTCCATGTTGAATCGTCGCATTGACCGCCGGGATATGTCATTTAGTGGCGGTGGAAGAAAAATCACCTCTAAACAACCACCACTAGTGTCGTTTTTGTTGTAGTGGTACATATGTGCTTGTATCCTTCAAAGAGTAGATTGTGATGCTTGAGCTTATGTACTTGGATTTTATGGGAAGAAAATATACATGGTATGGGGGAGAAGCTGTAGTAGAATTGATTGTGTTTTGGTGGACCCTAAATGGATAACAGTTTTTAGGACATTGTCCCTTGCTGATAAGTTCTGAAGAGCTGGATTGGGGTCCTAAACCGTTTAGAACTATCGATGTTTGGTTATCCAATGGTGGTTTCAAAGGTAATACACCATGTTACGTAAAGCTGAAAATGATGAAAAACCCACAAGGACTTGGAATAGAGAGAAGAAGTTTTAGGCTATTGACCATAAAGTTGCAGAGATTGAATTAGAAATATAGAAGGTGGATGAAATAATGGAAGGGGGGTCCACTAATGAATGCATTGTGGCGTGAGGGAGAGCTCTGAGGATCCTTCCTGAAAAATGATATGAAAGGAGGGCGAGTTATTGGAAGCAGCTGTCTAGATCAAAGTATGCAACTCAAATGGATCGTAACACCAAATTTTTCCATGGCATTGAAAAAGTAAGAAAGAGAAGAAAGCATATAGAGACCTTGAAGATTGATAGGAGGTGTTATATATAGTGGCAAAAATAGAATTTTGAGAGAAGTTAGAAGTTTCTTCAAAGCAATTTACACTGAGGATAATTTCTTGAAAGTGGAGTTAGATGACTCACTACTTGGTAATATTAATGAAGAATCTGCTTGGTTGGAAAGAAAGCCATCCTTAGAAGAAATCAAGGGGCTTGTATGGGACTGTGAACCGTCCAGGGCTCTAAGGCCGGATGAGTATAACATCAAGTTTGTTAGAAAAATGTGGGACGTGATTGGGGTGAGCTTCAGCAATACGGTGTTAGAATTCTTCGATTCGGCTACGCTACCTAAGGAAACAAACCTTACTTGGGTGGCATTAGCTCTAAAACAAGATGGTTCGACTGATATGAAGGATTTTAGGCCTATCAACATGGTGCGGTGCCTCTACAAGGTAATTGCGAAAGTGATGGCGGGAAGGCTAAGGTGTGTGATGCCAGGTCTAGTTGGGGAAGTTCAGACCTGCCTTTGTTAGCGGGCGCAAAATTCATGATGGTGCACTGATCGCTTGTGAGGTGGTTCTTTGGCTGAAAAGGAAGTAAAAGCCTGCTTGGTTGGTGAAACTTGATTCCCAGAAGGCGTATGATAGAGTCAGATGGGTGTTTGTGGACTTGGTACTTTGGAAAACGGGCTTTGGTGAACGATGGAGGGGCTGGATAAGAAGTTGCCTCTCGGCTTCTATGTCAATCCTAGTTAATGGAATTCCCACTAAGCGTTTTGACCTCCAGAGGGGCCTTAGATAGGGAAATTCAATTTTGCCATTCCTTTTTGCGTTATTGGGGGAGGTGCTGAACAAATTACTAGGAAGACTACGCGAGTTGGGTGTGATCAAGCCTTTGGTGGTGGGTAAGGATTCTGTCGAGTTGACACATTTACAGTTTGCAGACGACACTATACATTTTTTCCCCTGCGACATTGATACGGTCAGAAACTATAAGAGGATGTTGAAAGGTTTCGAGCTTGGATTTGGGTTGAAGATTAATTTCCTTAAATCAGTTGTGATTGGGCTGAATGGTGATGAGGAAGATACAAGAAAGGTGTGTGACTTGTTGAATTGTAGAAGAGTCTCGCTCCCAATCAAGTACCTTGGTGTCCCTCTTGGTGCAAACTTGAAGAGGGTTGAGATTTGGAGACCAGTTATTCAAAAGGTGGAGAACAGACTGAAAAAATGGAAAGGTAAAGTCCTACCTAAAGCTGGAAAGTTAGTTTTGATTAAATCTGTGCTAAATAGCCTTCTGATGTATTATATGAGTATCTTTAGAGTCCCGAAGTCTGTTGTTGAAAAGATTATATCATTGCAAGTTAGATTTTTTTGGGGGAAAGTAGATGGTAGTCGTGGTATGCCATGTGTTAGTTGGGAGATTATTCAAAAACCAAAGAACATGCGTGGGCTAGGTGTGGGAGACCTTGATTGAAAAACTTAGCTTTACTTTTTAAATGGTGGTGGAGGTATGAAAAGGAAGGCTGCCTACTATGAAAGAAAGTTGTAAAGTCTTGTAATATTATGGATAATATTTATCTTATGAATTATGCAAATAGAGAGCGCTAGTGTGGGAGTGTATGTTTGGGGTGACATAATAGCCATAAGTATGAAATATAAAGAGTTGCTGAATTTGTTCCAAACTGGGATAGAACTTGTGGTGGGTGATGGAGGGAAGATCTGATTCTGGCATGAAAAACGGTTAAGGAAAGGTATCCTAAAAGATAGATTTCCATGTTTGTTTGCTTTATCCAATGATAATTTGTGTACAATAAAAGACTGCGGGATATGGAATGGAATGGTATGAGTTTGGATGTTCACTTGGCGGAGACCTTTGAGAGATTGGGAGGAAGATAGTCTAAATGAGCTTTTGGATATTCTGGCTAGAGTGGGTGAGGAGTGGAGAAGAGGATAAGCTGAATTGGTTGCATTGCTCGGATGGAGAGTACTCTGTGAAATAGTTCCTGCAAGTATTCTATAAGAACAAGGAACAAGGAACAACAGTACGAAATGAATATGTTTAACTTCACTAAAACTATGGAAGAGCTTGGTGCCACCAAAAGTTGAGTGGCTAACCTGATTTGTGATTCTTTAGAAGCTCAATACTCATGAAAATTAGTAAGATTTGAAATAATAGAAAACCAATTAATAAAGTGCGTGCTATGTAATGATTATGATGAAACAGTGTACCACTTGTTTTTTAACTGCTGTTTTGCTTGACATATTTGGTGTAATATTTTGAGATGGTGGGATATGCAATGGGTACGACTGGGTTATTCCTGAGATTATTTTGATGCATGGATGATTAAGAAGGTGCATAAGAGGGCCTCAAGGAGTTGGGGAATTTGCTCCTTCGCGGTATAAGAATGTAACAATTGAAGAGGCGATAAGCAAGGTTATATTGTCTCGTGATCTATGCATAAAACAATGGGAGTCAAAGGAAGCAGCATGATGGGTTGTTGTGACGTGAATGGTAATTAGTTTGGTTGGAGGCAAAATAGCATTATATGATTGTAATAAGCTGTTGTGTCTATACTTTGCCAGTTTGCCTCCTTATTGTTTTCATTTCCTTGTATTTTATTTTGTTACCTGAATTGTTCTTGTACTTTGATCTTGATCCTATCACCTCCCTTTTTTGGGGACTTTGGTAGTTCTACTGATTGGAAAAAAACATACGTGCTATGGGGTCGATAAAAAGAAGGTTCAAATATATGATAAAACATTTTAATTAGATTTTTTTATTTTTTCTCTTTCAATTAACTTTTTATTACGATAAAAAAGCTAAATTTAACGAAATATTCTACTAAACAAAAAGAATATTCTTTATTTGATGAGAGCTTGTGTAATAAAATATTTTTTTAGCAGAATATTTTATTAAAGGAAAAATGAACAAAAGTACACATGAAAATTTTAATGACTCAAATATTCTATTCGTGTTCTATCGTTGGATAAAAGTACAGTTTCACGTGTACAATTGAGTCATTAAAAAATTCATATGTCTTTTGTTCATCGTGTAATAATTCATGTGTACTTTTATTCCTTCCTTCATTAAATTTAGCTTTTTTATGATAGAGACAAATTAAAAAATTGAATATTATATAGAAACTTAATTTAAAAAATATAGAAATTTAATTAAAAATTTGATAAAATTATAAAATTAACCGAATAATTAATTATTAAACATAAAAACTAATAAAATGTATCTGCTGGCTAAAAATTTCTGGCTAATATATATCTCATAGTCCATGTATATGGTTACGGCCACCGGCAAGAGTGAGTGATTGGTGGTCCATCTCCACCAAAATAGGTTTAACTTTCAACCTCAATAGTTACATAAAGAAATAGCGATACCAATAATATTCCACCGACTTTATCTCAAGTCAAGTCAAAATTTAATTAATAATATCATATCATGCATAGGATTAGACACCAAAAAAAAAAATATCATGCATAGGATTGCCACACACTACTTAGGAATTGAATTCAAACTGTACTATTATAAACTAGTATAATAATTTAAGCTTCCATGCAGGCATGCATATTTTAGGTTTACCATGAATTCATTCACAAATTATATGCATTGTTTAATCATTAGATCAGTTTTGTTCAAATGGGAAATTTACCTATATAAAATATGTTGGAAAAAAAATATCAAAATATCCTAAATCAGAAAGCGAGTTTAATTTATCGTAAATTCAATTTATGTAATCTGTGCCGGGTGAGATATATTATGGTTTACACATAATTCATTGGACCCTGCCATGGATTATAAACAAACGCAAAAAATACATAATTCATGGTATCCTGCCATGAATTATGAAGAAATAACGAAAAATAAATAATCCAAAGTCTCCTATCACGGATTATGAAGAAATATCATAATATATAAGACTCTATTATGGATTATGTTCAAATCTCAAGTACACTTATAATCCATGGTAGCCTGCCATGGATTATGAACAAATGTCATGCTCCTTATAAATGAATTATGTGTTTATTACGATGAAAGATAAAAATAAGAGTGCTAAATAAAAATTAATTTTTACACTATCTAACATATGAAATATTTTTTTGTATATTCGTTTAACAATAGTTTTAGGTATACATCTATTTTATCCAACCAAATTCAATCAAATTATTTATTCTATATCAAATACAAAACTATTTCGATGTTAATAGGAGTTCATTTTGATATTATTTTTTGTGCTATTTAATACCGTAATAATTTTCTATTTAATATAAAAATAAATGACTTGAGTAACTAAAATAAATATATAAAGAGAATTACAGTTTTTAATATATGTTTTAAAAGTTTATACTTTATACTAAAGTTTAAAATATAAATATATTGCTACTAGATAAATTTTTATATCTAAATACAATCAACCTATTATTCACATAACATAAATGAACTAAAAAATTTTAAACCTACAATATACTCTAAAATTATACATGTATAATTATCTGGTTTTATTGTCTAATAATAAAAATGACAATGACTCGATAAATTAATTACTTAGAGATTAATTCAAATATTATACTTAAATTATTTTTTTCAAATATTATACTTTATATCAAATAAAATACACAAATTGTCAACAAAAAAAAAATACGCAAAAATTATTTCATATGTTAATTAGTGTAAAATTAAGTTTTATTCGACACTCTTATTTTTATTTTTCGTACATAATTCATTTCTAAGGAGCATGATATTTTTCATAATTCATGGCCGGTTACAATAGATTATAAGTGTACTTGACATTTGAACATAATCCATGATAGGGTCACATGTATTATGACATTTCTTTATAATCTGTGGTAGGATGCCATGAATTACGTTATTTTTCGTTGTTTCTTCATAATCCATGCCAGGGTACCACGGATTATGTATTTTTAGCGTTTATTCATAATCCATGGTAAGGTCCAATGAATTATATGTAAATAGTAAAATATTATACCCTATCATAAATTATATGTAATGCATTTAGAATAAACTGATCATACTTTTTAATATAGGATAATTACATTATTTTGTGGTCCAATTAATTTAATAGAGTGAATTACCCTCTTCAAATGTAACAATATATACCAACTATCATAAGGCGGAATAATCAATATTTAATAATAGAGGAGGAATCTTTGTCTTGAATTATTTTCCTTTCCTTATTTTCATAAAAAAAAAATCTCAATTTTATGTATTCAAGTGGTGCTCAACTGCTCATACCACCTTAACATGCTACTATTCCGCAAGAAGGATATTTTAAAGGAAAAGTACTGAGAGCTATTATTAGAGAGCTACTTAGGAAATTAATTAGAGAATAAAAAGGTAGATTTGTTTAGAATTTTTAGGTGGACTTCTGCTTTTATGTATTTGTTGACTTTCTATATATTATAGTGTAGGCTCCTTGGCATAATTTATTTTAAATAAGTATTATACATAACTATAGTTATTAATGATTTGTCCCAAATAATATTAGGGGTATCAATTTCCTATTATATATTATTTGGAACAATCATGCAAGAAAAAATCAACATTTTTTCATTAACATTACAACCAACAAATATTGAGTTGACTAAACAAACTCATGATGAGAACAAAAACAAAAACATTTTTTCCCCTTAAGATTATTTTTTTTAGCCTTTTTTATTGTTGGCTGAATTAGTGTCGAGTCCCTAGACTTTTCAGATATCATAACTAATGGTAACTAACTAACTAATTACCTTATCAAGCTAATTATAATGTTGAGTAGCTATATATCATAAGTTATATTCCAATATTCACTATAATGAGTTGTGTTTCTTTGCTTAAGCCATTTTTGTTAGGTATAATCCCAATTTTATTTAAGATCGATGTTGACCTGTAGTATAGTTTCCACTTTTTCTGAAGTAATTCTTTTCATGTTGGAATAATATAGCTATCTTTTGTTTAAAGTAAAAATAAAATAAAAATAAAGAAAAAAGATACTTAAGTCCTTGTTAATCATTAACAATTCCAAATCTAAGTGTTGTCTTTGCTTTATTATTATGATATAATTATATGGACAATTATTATGGCCATGTGTCAACCAGTGACGGAGCTTGAAAAATAATTTTGGGGGCCAAATTTTTAAATTTTTTAAAAAAATTTTGACAAAATTTTAAAAATTATAAGTTATAAATTCTCTATCAATATATTCTAATATAATGACATTATATATTTATTAAATATTTTAATATTTTTATCTTATTAAAAAATTAGATTAAAGAATCAATAAAACATAAATAATATTAAATTAAATAGATAAGAAAAAATTTAATTTCAATCCCACTGTAGTATAAAAAATTTTGAAATGATATGACTCGAAGTGATAATGTGTAAAATTTGAAGGCTTTAACTAATTAGAAAATTAAAATCTAAAGAAGACTAGTCCAATTTGCAATAAAAACTTAAAGTAATAATGTATATAATTTGAAACTAATTAGAAAATTAATTAAATTCTAAAGGTTACCAATACCAATCCAATTTAGATTAAAAAAAGTAGTAAGTAAATGATAAACATTAAAATTAAACCTATTATACTTAATTTAGTAATATAAAAATTAATCAATTGAATTAAACATATAGTATAATATCAATAATTCTATATGAACAAGTGGTTTTGGCCAACCAAATCCAACCAAGTCATTTATTTCTATGCTAAATAAAAGACTATTTTGATGTCAAATAGAATTTTATTTATGTGCAATTTTTTTCTATTATTTGACACGAAAATAATATTTTATTTAGCATAAAAATAAATCACTTGATTGAACTTAGTTATTTAAAATCACTTGTTCAAATAGCATTACCCATATAATACCTATAATATTACTAACTATTTTATAAAAATTTTGGGGGGCCATTGGCCCCTTAGTCCCCAAGAAGCTCCGCCCCCTGGTCTCAACCACTAAGTTGTGTTATACTATAAAATAAAATATCGTTTTTATTATTTAACAATGTTTTTTAATTAAAAAAAAGTTATTAAAACATAAAAAGTGTGGCTTTAATTATAACCACACTTATAGTTATTGTCATAGCCACTATAGTGTAGCCATATTTACTTTTTTTTTATTTTAATGTTATGTATACATTAAAAATTAGTCAATATTTATGTATAAATATACATATAGTTTAACTCATTTATAATATATATTTTGTATTTCAACATGTAGTATATATAGCTGATTTGTGTGCGGTTAACATAGCAAAATGCTATTTGCACACCAAAATTTAATTATTAAATCAATTATTAAGTATTTATTTACATATATATGGATTATTTAAGTCATTTTTAGTGTGTATTTTGTATTTTAACATGTATTTTATACTTAGCGAATGAGTTAATTCCCAAAAGAAGTGTTAAATACATTAGTAAAAATCATGTGCCAGTGAAAATTACTCCTTAATATAAATAAAAATGGTTTGTCTTTGAGTTTTTTTTTCCCTTCTTATATATATGTATATATATCTATTATGTTATATATTTTAACACACAGATATATATATCAGTTATGCTATTTGTACACTATTTTCAGCCACCAATTTCAGCTACTGTATAATAATACAGTATAAATACAATACACAAATAGAAAAGAATTTAAATACAAAAGACAATTCCATTCTCACATAAGTAACACGTGTTCCTCCCCTTCCAAATCCTTAGTTCACGCGCTCCTCTTCCTATTCCTCTTCATCTTTAAGCTTCTCGCACTCCTCTTTTTCATCTTCACGCCACCGCATTCATTCCTTCCCCTCCTTTTCGTCTTCAAGTTTTACTTCACCCAGCTCTTCTTCATCTTATTCTCTTTGATTTTTGTTTCGTATAATCAAACACAACTTCATCATGGTATGCAGGATGAAGAGGAAGAAGAATCAAGAGCTGTTTCTTCTTCTTGTTGCTGCTATTGTTGTTACTAGTAGTGATGGTCATGTTGGTCATGGTTTTCATCATCTTCAGTGGTGCTGAAGTGGAGGAAAGTGAGATCTACAAGTGAACTTGAGTTAGTCCTGGCGATCTGAGGTGTAGAGTTACCTTACACTACAACACCGTTCAATTATACCGACGGCCGTACCGACGGCTTAGCCGTCGGTGAATATTAATACCGACGGCTAAATCGTCGGTAAAACTCCGTAGGTATTTATTTCGTCGGTAATTAGTACCGACGGCCCCGATAAACCGTCGGTAATATTATTTTAATTATACCGAAGGCTAAACCGTCGGTAATTATTCCGTCCAATTTTTTAATTATTTATATCTTACCGACGGTTTAGTCGTCGGTACTATTTAATATTTTCCTCCAAATTACCGACGGCCAAGCCGTCGGTAAATATGTAACTTTATTTTTTTAAAATTTTATTTTGAAGCTCCTTATGAACCTGATTTAAATTGAAACAATATAAAACAAAGCGTATTGAATAAAAAAAATGTTTATCAATAAATCCGAATACAAATAAAAAATAATATCAGAATGTCAGACGAATACAGTCGAAAATGAAAT
>JASCZI010181424.1:40858-55079 GCA_036250425.1 Stylosanthes scabra
CCGGGGCTATCTTAGCTTCTTCTATGGTCGGCTTCAATTCATTGTTTGAAAAACTCCTTTAGTTTGCTTTCTTTGTTATTATCAATGTTATTTTTTTTAATTCATCAAGTATTCATATGTGCTATTTTATTAAAAAAAATTTTTAACGAAACAATTGGTCATTATAATAATTAAATATTTTTAACAATATTTTTTTTTTCACAAACACCAAATATATATTCTTGTACGATTACTGTGATTAGTCACTAAGTTTTGTGTTTATATTATTATATAACATGATTATTCTAGCATTGTTGTATTACTACTTCCTGTTCCGTATATATATATATATATATATATTTAAATTATTTTTTTGTAAAAATAAAACAACCATAACAATTAATATAATTAAATTCAACCTATTAATTATTAAAACATACGAGCACAATATAAATTTAACATAAATTATAACAAACACATACTCTCCAACGTACACATTAAAATCAAACTAAATAAAAAAATGTATTCAACCTAAGAAGATTACAAATTAACAAACTTGGTGACAAATTATATATATATATATACATGACTTTTATGTAATTTTATTCTCGGAAATTTGGGTTTGATTTAGCATTAGGGAGGAAGAAAAGCACATTGAGTGTCTTGAACGCTTCCATTTTATGTTTGGCAATTTTTTTTTGTCTGAACGTAGAAATAATTTTGTCTTCTCAAGTGAAACTAAAAATTTCAGCTTCTGCATTCACTTATTCTCGTTTAACAATGGGTTGAAAAAAATTATTTTCTTCTTACTTATTTTATTTTTTATTTTCTTCCTTTAAAGAGGAGCATAAGCAACAATCTACCTCACATAATTTTCTTCCTATCCTTTTTCTTAGTTCTTGGTTCCAATAATTTTCTCCATAAATATTTTTATCTTTGTTTATATCATGTAAATATTTTCTTTTGTTCATATGATTTTTTTATTCTTTATTGCATTATGTTTGTTGCATATGTAAATTCTTTTTTAATTATTTTATTTTATTTTATTTTTGTGTTGAAATTTTTTTTTTCATTTTTTGTATGAAATTATAGTCAAAATAGTACTAAATACAAGAATACTAAGAGTACTAAAGAATTATGGAACATTTTTTTGTTTGACTTTATAAAATTTGTATTGTAATTTTTTATAATATAAATTATTTATTCTATTAGAAATGGCTAATTAAATAAGTGATTAATTATAAGCAATAATTAAATAAGATTGTCGACATTTTTATATGAGTTTTCTTTTTCTATTATTTATTATTTATTGTTTTTGTAATTGCTTTTTGCTTAACATTGTATATTTTTATAACTGTGATTTTTGTGTGTTATATTTATCGTGATTATTTTTTATAATATGATTTATTGATTTTGTTAGGTAGAGCAATTAAACAAAAAAAATACTATATAAAAAGAATAATGCTACGGAATCAACATTAAGGAGTCAATATGGAGCCAATAATTAAGTTATTATCCAAAACTAAAAGAGTTATTATCGGAAATTGAGCAAACAAAATAAAAATATCACCCACATAATATATATGTGTTGGCTCTTTATTAGTCACTATATATTGTCCTTAGTCTTTTTTATATAAAAAGCATTCTAGAAATATATAATATATAATTTAAACATATTTAAAAAGATAACATTATAATTTAATATCATGTAAATTTTAGTAATTATCTAGTGATTTTAATTACTAGTATCCAAACAATATTCATTTTATCAAAATCACTTTTAGCATAAAGTTGCTAAACATAAATCATGTTGGCACAAACTCATCATTTTTATCAAAAATCAATTTTTTTTTTTTTTATAGTTCAGAACAACTCGACCCGTTAAGGGAGAAAAGTAGACAGCATACCCCAACATCACCACTTCACAGTAGTCAACATACATATAAATGTAAATACACTTAGCAGACAATCAAAAGGTAACATTTTAATATCAAAATCAGCCCATAATCTACACCAATCATTCAGCTAGCCCCTTCAATTTCATTTGTTCCTATCCTCCTTTGGTTCAGCAACTTCCGTTGGCATCAAATTGGGTGTGTCACTCCCAATGGGTCCATTGCTCTATTTTGTTTGAAGCAAGGCCTTCCCACCTCTTCTTATGTTTGAACTCACCATTATGCATATACTTTACGCCACAATTCTGGATTACTCTCTTAACCACATGAGTCCTATTTCCTAGCATTCTCAACTCCCAACTAGTCCCTATATTACCACGCATCCAATCAACTATGTTCTTATCATGAATTATAAATACTATATTCTCTTCTTTTATGCCCACCACTTCCAATACAAATTGCAGGATCCTTTCCACACTTCCAAGGATCGCTTCACCATCTGACCTCTCCTCTAATACCTCCCCCATTAGACATTTTAATTCACCATTAGGATTTTCCAAGTACCCACCAGCAGAAAATTTGTTTGTTTCAGGGACATATATGACACATACCCACCACCACCACTCATTTTCCACTTTCTCTGTCATGCCATTCTTCCTTATTTTCCTATCCTTCTCTACCCTCACATTCCACTGTTTTATCATAGCTACAATTTTCTCCCTGCAACCATCCACTGTGACAGACTTGTCTTCAAATATTTTGAGGTTTCTCCTCGACCAGACTGACCACACAATAGCAAAAAACACCATTCGCCATGTCTTCCTATTTATCCCTTTACTATCCTGGATCATCCAATTCTCAAACCACTCTCTCAAATTATTATTTCCTACCCATGCTACTCTACCCCAATTCAATCCTAACCACCATAATTTTGTGACATATGAACAATGTAAGAACAAGTGGTCTATCGTTTCCATTTCACTGCTACACAGGACACATGCTGCCCCATTCTGGTCAATCATTCTCCTTCTCAACAGCTTGTCCCTTGTGTTCAAACCTTCCATTATAGCAAACCAGGTCAGCAGCTCCACTCTAGGTGGAACAATACCTCTCCAAATGTTGTCGTATATGTGCTTCAGCTTTGGTTCTCCAAACTCGATTCCCAACGCCACCTGCATAAAAGACTTCACACTATATTCGCCATCTGTGCTAAAGGACCACACCAAGCTATCTTTGTAACCTGCACAAAATATGTAGTTATCTAATATACTTTGTAGTTCCCCAATTTGTGCCCGCTCACTCTCAAAAAACTCTCTCCGCCAACGAAGTTGCCAAACCCATGATGCTCCAGTCCAAAGACTGCACTCACTTATTGTGGATTCCTTTTGGTTAGATACTCTAAATAGTCTTGGAAATTTGTCTTTCAAGATTTTATCCCCTATCCACAGATCATGCCACAACCTGGTATCATTGCCATTTCCTACGCATATCTTCCATCCCCTGTCACATATATCCATAAACATCTCACTTCCATTTGGTAGGTTTGAATATCCTTCCATGGTCCATTCGCAGTGCCACACATCTGCTCACCCACTGGCCTCTCCAATTCACAATTATTGCAGGAGCTTACTATTCTTTTTCACAGCGGTTCGCTTTCCACCGAGTATCTCCACCACCATTTGAATAACATGCCTGCATTCCTCATCTGCAGATCCCCCACTCCCAGTCCACCATGCTCCTTTGGTTTCTAAATTGTGCTCCACCTAATGGTTGGCACTACTTTCTTGTCACTGTTAGACCCCCAAAAGAATTTTGATTGTAGAGATATGATCTTCTTTGCTACTGCCTTTGGCATCTTAAACAAACCAAGGTAGTGGGGCAGACTATTGATAACTGACTTGATTATTACCAATCGCCCTGCTTTTGACAGCAACGTTGCCTTCCAATTACTTAGCTTTTTCTCCACTTTCTGAATAACCGGTCTCCAAGTGGAAATACGCCGTGGGCTAGCACCAACCGGAACACCTAGATATGTGAACGAAATATGCCCAACTTCACACCCCATTGCTTCCTTCATTCTTGCAATCTTTCCTCTATCACAATTTATGGGGTACAAGAATGACTTATTAAAATTTATCTCAAGCCCAGACATCATTCCGAAACATCTCAATAATCTTCTATAGTACCTTAAGATTCTCGACTTAGGGGGGCAAAATAGGATGGTATCATCTGCAAATTGGAGATGAGATAACACCACCATTCTTCTGCCAACCAACAGTCCCTGAATAAACCCCAACTCGGCTGCCTTTTGCAGCATTTAGCACTTCAGCCACTTGGACAAAAAGGAAGGGTGATAGGGGATCACCTTGCCTTAGTCCACGCTCCATTTTGAATGGTTTGGTTGGGGAACCATTCACCAATATCGATAGAGTTGCTATTTCAGTCATCACCTTTATCCAGTTCCTCCAAATTGCTCCAAATCCCATCCTTATTAGAACATGTTGCAGGAAGTCACATCTCACTGAATCGTAAGCTTTTCTGAAGTCTAACTTCACTATAACCCCCGCCTTTTTCACCTTTTTTAGCCACGCCGTTGTCTCACAAGCTATTAGAGCCCCATCGAGGATTTGCCGGCCATGCACAAAAGCTGTCTGCTGCTCCCCTACTAGTTCAGCCATCAGCGGCCTCATCCGAGCCACCAGTATCTTCGAGATAACCTTATATATGCTCCCTACCATGCTTATCGGTCGCAGGTCCTTTATTTCCTTCCCCCCACCCTGTTTCGGAGCTAATGCCACCCAAGTTTTGTTTACCTCTGCTAGCAAACTATTACTCAAGAAGAAGTCTTTGACTGCATTAGTAAATTCTGCCCCAATCGTGTCTCATGTCTTCTTCACAAACCCCAAATTTTATTATATATTTTAGTAAATTGGTCCAATCACGGTTCGACCTCAGTCAAACCTTTAAATCCCTTAAACCAGTCACTTTACTAGTTTAATGACCGGTCCGATTCTCTTAACCTTAATATTCTTATTGTAATTATGCGTATAACAAAAAAAATTTATTGTAATAATCATGAACAAAATGAAAAAAAAAATCTCTAGAATTAAAGTAAACATCATAATTTACCACAAACAACAAGAAAGTAAAGCTCTAAAATGAAATCTCAACAGAGAAAAATTGTGCTTAGAAGTTAGAAGGTGTGCTACCAATGAGGCCTAGGCTGCTTAGCCTTAAAAAGTGTTTTTCAACTAAATTGATGAGTATAGAAACCTTTTGAGAGAATATATATATAAATATAAATATTGAGGAAAAACTATAATTAAGAGTATAAATTGTAATTATGAATCATGGTAAAAAAAAATTGTAAAGAAAATTATTAAAATATTTTTTGTTTCTATTTTTTAAAAAGCATATTGTTAGTTTTTTTGAAAAAGTAAATAATTTGTTTTTTAATACACAATTATATTTTCAAAAAAAATTAAAATAATTTTGTTTTTGATAAATACCTTTTCTAACCATGTTTAAAGTTTAATAAAAGTATTTTTTTAAAAAAAATAATTACTTTTTCTCAAAGAAAAACATTCCAAACAAATAATAAATAGATAAGTAGGAAAAAAGAAAAAGAAAAAGAAGGTTTTACTCTAGTTAAATATCTTCCAAAATGTATAAATAATCTATACCCATTAATGTCTTAAAAATATAAAAAAATAATTATTTTTTTATGTTTATCAGTAATTTGGATTTTAGAGGGTTCTAATCAAGGATAAGTTAGGAATTAGAAAGTTATTTTCCAAGAAATAATCTATACATCTTCCTTTATTTGTACAACCTTTCCATCTTCGTCTGTACTACCAAACAAATAAAATATACAATTTGTACTATGCCACGACGAGGAGTAGTTTGATTAACCTAGCTCAATAATAATGATATAAAATTCTTATCCGAAAACTACTCCCGAAACGGCAAATATGTGAGTATGTGTATGAATATATATATATATATATATATATATATATGAGTTATGCTAGGTGTATACCAAAATCAGCCATTAAATCAGTCATCGGTATATAATATGTATCAAAATACAAAATACATGTGTAGTTTAACTTATTTTTAGTGTGTATTTTATATTTAATTTGATGCGTACAGTGGCTGATTTGGTAGCTGATTTTAGTGTTCAAATAGAATTGTTAAAATATCATTCAATTCTCTTAGTTTTATTTTCAATACATTTTTTAAAATCTTTCTATGTAATTTATAACAGAGTGTTCTCGACTGTACTTAAGCCTAGAAAGCCTAGAATCTGACAACCCAACACTTCTAAGATTCAACAATTTTACATTACTATTTTACAAATAGACATAAATTTAATAAAAGTCAAAAGTTAAATTCTAGTCAAACAATACAATTCACAAGGACCACTCTAAATTGGATACCTCTCATCAAGACTGTTAAGAGCCTAACCAACCCAGTAATACAAAGATCAGAACATGGAGGATAACCACGAAACCAACGTTACCCTAATGGCAAGAATTTGAACCAATATGGTAACCAAGTAAATCAAGAGAATCAGATTTCGGAATGCAAGCTTATCATAGGCTTAGAAGACGACCAATACAAATGGCGCAGAAGATGCGCCTTTGGATATGCGAGGAATGGAAAAACGATTGGACCTCGAGTTCTCTAATCGTCACCGAAGATTAGGACTAGGAGCAAAGACCGACACTCCAGTAGTTTTAGTTCTTGGAGATGGCGAGATAAGCGAACATTCCATGAATATGAACCTTAATGGGAGGCATCCAATGTGAATAACCCCTTTGGGTTACATTATTTGACTAGGATTTAACTTTTACTTTTTATTCGACTTATGTCTATTTTAAACCCAAAACGCAAAGCTATAGAATTATTTGACCTTTTACCGGCTACACTTAGGCCTTGTCCATTACAATAACTTAGCTAAATAACATGTGAGCTCTTGGCCCCAAATAATTCCTTAAGTATTCATGTACGGTATTATTCTTTAACTGAAATCATTTCTGATTCTCCCAATTCGTTTTTTATCTAAGTTATAATCCTTATTTTCATATAACACTGTTATCATTGTAATGTATTTGACAATTAGCGAAAAAATAGTCAAACGAAAAATCCAAAAGTGAAAGCTCATGCATCCAACAAGGAAAGCCCAACAGATTCCAACGGTAATTGCATTGAATGAGATATCATAAGACGCTGTATGCACTCAATTATTGAAAAATAGATTGGCTTGGTTATGAAGAAACACGTAGTCATCATGATAAAACTGAAAAGTTAGTTGAGAGTCAAGACTCGAGACGCAATATGAAATGTCAACTCAATGCAATGTGAATAGAAATTATTCTTATGAATTATTATATACTGCGCACACGCAGAATGTTTTGTTTCCCACCCCACCATTAAAGCACAATTGTTCAAATTTCCATTCATTAGAGTTTGATTATAACTCAATAAAATTGAAACTAATTTATAAATTCAATAGATTTATGTTATAGTGAGACTCAAATTCCCTTATTATAAAATTTGGTTGAAAATTGAAATTGAAATGATTCAATGTGTTAGAAATATAAATTTTTATTTTTACTCTTTAAATATTAATATAAAATAATGATTTGGGAGAAGTCAGAGGTATTAGAGATCTAGTGCTGTAGGTTAATCCTAGCCAACCGATTATCCTTAGAATTTATTTCAGTTTTTTTTTTTTTTTTTTAATTTGGTGACTAGAATTTATTTCAGTTATATTACTAGCTAGTTATCCCGATTATCCTTTTTCTTCAAGAATTTTTATATAATTTTAGGAATTTTTTTTTTATTTTCCCCTTTCATATTTATAAATTTGGATTTGAAGTTATTTTTTATGCAGAATTTCAATTTTCTTTATATACAATTACTTTGGCCTAGGAATTTTATTATAATTCATATTTTTAAGTTTTAATAAATAAATTAAATGTTATCTACTACTAATAATAATAATATTGGGCAAGTAGGAAGAAGCAATTTCCATCTAGGTTCTGATGTTAATTCATTGAAGAAGTGAAGGTCCATTTTCAGTCAAATGGCTTTAAAAATGAAACCCGTTTTTCCTTCCATTTGCGCGTATCGTACTCCTTCTTTCATTTTCCCCACTCGCAGCCGCATGATATAATGCTTTCTGGAAGTTGAAATTAGTCAATTACTACTTCACATAATTATTTTGCCGACTTTCAAAAAATTAATTTAGTTAATTCTTATATTAGTTTAGAAAATCACATGCATATGTATAGAAATAATTATTCTATGTGTATAAAAAAATTAATTAATTAATCAGTGACTTATATGAAGAAAAAAATTATTTAAAAATTGTATTTTTTCATAGAGTTGTAATTCATTATAAAAAAATTGTATATCATTAAAGGGTTGTGATATATTGAAGAGTTATGTTTTCTTAAATTGATATTTTTGTTCATACATTAGAAAGATAAATCAGTGTCTATAAAAAGGATGCTAAATTGGCACGACACTACTCATAACAATCCATTCTTACATTTCATTATTTCTCGTCTCAACTCTTTCTTTATGCGTAGAGAAAAGAATAGATAATATTATTTTGCAAAATATCATTGATGTAAAGCTTGACTATATCATTAGTATAAAAACAAGTCTAAGTGTATTAAGCTTTGTTAAGGTCGGATCCTTAACGGTTGTCCAAAGGACTTCGAAGGGGGGTCGAGATACGAGGTTTGGGACAAGAAAGTGTGCCTTCGGTGACGAACCCTACGGCGTGGCCGAGAGTTATAGCCGAGAAGGGGTTAATGTAAAGGTGAATAGCTCTAGAAGCCCAGAATAGGATTATAGGATTCTAGATCTAATAGAATGAGGTAGGTTAAGAGAGTGCGTACCTTGAGGGGGTGATGCCCCCTGCTTATATAGTTGCGGGTAGTTGAGATCTTTTTGGAATCTGTTAAGATTGTATCAAATCTTTCCTATTTTAGGTGATTCTTCTTTGCTTGTAGGTCACTTATTTATGGCCTTATTCTTTGATGATTTGGGCCTTGGAGGCTGGTCCGTAACATTGCCCCCACTCGGGAGTTTGAGGTTTTTGGGCCAAGCTTGCGAGTTTACGACCCATTTTTCGGCCTTTTTCCGGGCGGTTCTGTCGACTTCCGGTGACTTGATGCGTGTAAGGCGAGTTCCGCTCTTCTGAGTTCCGGCTGCTACGTGTTTCTTTGTGGTCCAAGCGTTGAGAGGGGGCGTTTCGTTTTTCTTTGCTGACGTGGCAAAGGATAGTAATGATTTTTCTCGTGGGGTGCGGTTTTCGAGACTTCTGTAACCGTCCCATCATTCCCTTGCCCCCTGAGTTCCCCGAGGCGTATTTAAGAAGGCTTGGGGGACTCAAGGGGCTCTTTTTCACTTTCTCTCACTTCTGCTACTCCTCTCTTTCTTCTGAGTTTTCTTCCTTGAAGGTTTCTCTTTTTCGTTGGTGTTCTTCGTCTCCTGTTGAGCGCATTTCGTTTTCGGCTTTCTTCAGTTACAGGTATTCCCTTCTTCCTCCACTTTTTGCCTACATTTCATGTACTGTGGTTCTAGTGTTTTTTTTTTTTTTTGGTCTTTTTCTTCTTTCTCCTTCGCTGTCTTGTGCGTCCCTCACTGCCCTAGTCGTTTCTTCTTCTTCGCCTCTTTTCCTTTCTTATTTTCTTGATTATTGGCCTTGCTCACACTTGCAGGCTTATTTATTTTTCGAAATGGCGAAGAAGAAATCATGCCAAAATGTCCGTAATCCTCGCGTGCTTTCTCCGGTTGAGAGGGAGTTATATGGTTGGGTTGATGCGGAGGTTTTTACACAGTCCTCTGTGTTGGCCTCCGAACATCTTCCCGAGCTCCACCGCGAGATGAGGTTGGCCCAGGACCTAGCCTCAGAGAGGGATTATGTATTAGAGGCGGCTAGGCCTTCCGACCGGTTGCCATTCCGGGCGCTTAAGGATATGACCCATTTTTTGTGGATTTATGTCGAGTTGTTTACGCGCCTGGGCGTCCGTCTTCCTTTTTCGGACTTTCAGAGGGAGGTTCTAACGTGGTGCCAAGTGGCGGCTAGCCAACTTCATCTTAATGGTTGGGGCTTTCTCCGCACCTTTGAGCGTGTTTGCCTTCACTTTGGGTTCCGTCCGTCCTGGCGCATTTTCTTATATACTTATCAGCTTCATGCTCCCCCTCCCGGGAATGACTTCTTGTCTTTCCGGGCTTACCAGGGTAGGCGTCTCTTTGATGCCTTCGAGGAGTCTATCCAAGAACTTAAGTGGCATTATTTCAAAGTATTGCCGCTTCCTGGTAGTCGCCCCTTCTGGGTTGATGATGAGGGGAAGCCGTATCCTTGGGTGTACTGGAATTCGGGGGCGAGGGAGTGTCGTATAACGGCCTTGGATCCCTTGGAGACCTTGGCCTTCGATTTCCTGCAATCCCTTCCGGTTGGTTTGGGGAAGAGGTCCAACTTCCGATGTTGCTGGATTTTGGATCATAGTGACGCTGAGGTCGGGGCATTTCTTGGTATGCCCCCTTTCATGTTTTGATTCTGTTGAATTGGTGTACATATTTGTAGTTGTTGCTAAAGTTTTTTCCTTGATTATTTGGTCTTGCAGATAGTCTTCTTGCTGATATGGAGAAACAAAGTCGGTTCGACCGCTTGAAGCAAAAGATGGCGGAGGTGGCCGGGATGGGTCCATGCTCGGTTCTTCCCCATGTCCGGGCTCCTCCGACTACTTCCGGAGCCTCCGCTTCTGGTCAGGCTGTTCCTGCCCCCGCCCCTACTGCTCCTGCTGCTCCGTCTCCTCTTCCGGTTGCTACAAAGAAGAGGGGATCCTCCTGCTGGCAAACCTTTCCCTGTTCAGGGGGAGGAGGGTGCCAAAGAGGATCCCTCCGCCGATTTGAAGAGGAAGGGGCGGAAGAGGAAAGCGCCGGATGCTTCTGCCGAGGAGGCGGCTTTGGGGGCGGACTCCTCGTGGGTGCACAAGGTCAGCCCCATTAATCGTGCCTTTCCGGATGACTACAACTTCCGGGAGGCATTGGATGCTGGCCTTACCAATGGCCCTACTCGGGAGATTCTTGGCCCCTTGGTGTCGGAGCAACTCCTCGGAACGGCTCAACACCTTGCCTGTCAGTTCACCGCTTGCCTTCAGGTATCCACGTTCTTGTGTTGCCTTCATCTTTTCTGTGTTTTCTTGCTTTAGTCGTTCCTTCAGCTTCTTTTTGTTGTTTTCGTGTTTTTAGATTGGGATAGAGAAAGCTTTCGCCTCCAAGGTTCAGATGGAGAAGGAGCTAGCTTCTCTGAGGGATTAAGTGGACGTGCTTACGGTGGAAAGGGATTCGGCCCTGGCGGCTCCTCTTCTGAATGCACAGATTAAGTCTCTGACTCAGAGTTTGGAGTTTTCCGAGGGCGAGTGCCTTTCCGCTCTTGCTCATATGATGGAGGTAGAGGAGAGGGCTAAGGTGCAGGCTGCGGAGCTTGAGTCCTGCTGGGCTGCCTTGTTAAAAGATAAGAGGGAGGCTGAGGGACTTACCAAGTCCCTGAGGGAGAGGCAGACGGCTCTGGATGGGGCGGAGGCTGCCGCTGCTCATTGGCGGGATGAGTGGAAATCTCTGGCGGAAGAGACTGGGGACATGATCCAAGAGACTTTTGAAATCTTGATGGACCAGGTTCGCCATTTGCATCCTGCCATTGATTTTTCAATGATTTCCTTGGACACTCGCTGGGATCCAAAGGCAAAAAGGATATATAACCCGAAAGCCGAGGCCCAAGAGCAGTCGGAGCCCGCGGCGGAGGAGCGGCCGGGTTCTGAAGCCGGGGTCTCTATTGGGGGGATGCCCAGGAGGTTGTTCCAGAGGCTTTGGTGAAGGAAGGCGGGGAATGCCCCGTTCCTAATATGTAAAATCCTTTGGTTGTGAACAATTTTTCTTTTTGTAATTTTTCTTTTTACTTGTGAACAGTTTCTTTTGAATTTGCTGATGCTTGTGTTTGCTGCGTTGACAATTTTTTGTTGATACTTGTGTTTGCTTTTTGTTTTGATAATCTTGTTATCTTTACAAAGCTTTTGTTAATTTGCATCTTATCTCCCGGGTGATCAATCCGGGGTGGAGCTGCTGAGTTTGGTTCTTTCCGCTTTTAATTGTTTTGCCCTTTGGGTTATTTTTGTGCCGCTTTTAAGTTAAGGGCTCCCGGGCTCTTTTCGGCATTTTTGTTTCTTTTGGAAAAAGAAAAATGCCTTTTCTCTCTGTGCTTTTCGTGCTTTTGAGTAGCGACGTAAGGCTAAGAAGAAAAGAAAAAGACTTGAAAGTACAAAATTCTAAGGAATGAGTAAAAATGCTTCTTTTTTCATTAATCTTTTACGACCAGTGTGGCCGGAACGCTTACATGCCTCATTAAAACCTTTCCATCCGAAAAACCCTTGTTTTTGGGAAAAAAATAATAGATGGAAGGAAAAAGAGTACATGCTGCTACGTTCGTTTACATGTGGTATTTTCTGAGGTTGGATATGTGCCAAGTCCTTGGAACTTGGCCTCCTTCTATGGTGCTGAGTTTGTAGGCGCCTTTTCCGAGTGCTTGAACCACCCGGTAGGGGCCTTCCCAGTTTGCTCCTAGCTTTCCTTGGGCTGCATTCTTTCCTCCTATATCCGCCCGCTGTAGTGCCAGGTCCCCCTCTTCTAGGTCCCGTTTCTTGATCTTTTTGTTGTATTTTGTGGCTAAGAGTGCTTTTATTGCTTGCTGTTTTATTCTTGTTGCATTTCTTATCTCAGAGATCATGTCGACCTCTGCTTCCCTTCCAACTTGGTTTACTTCCGGGTCATAGTTTGATACCCTAATGGTTTGCTCTGCTATTTCCAGGGGGATCATGGCTTCTGTCCCGTAGGTTAGTCGGAAAGGTGTTATCCCGGTTGCAGACTATTCGGTGGTCCTGTAGGCCCAGAGCACGCTTCCGAGCTCTTCCGCCCAACACCCTTTCTTCTCGTCGAGCCTCTTTTTTAATCCGTTTAAGATTAGTTTGTTCATGTCTTCGACTTGCCCGTTTGCTTGCGGGTGTTCCACGGACGAGAATTGTTGATGGATCCGGAATCCTTCTAGAAATTCTTTGAACTTTTTGTCCATGAATTGTGTCCCATTGTCAGATGTGATGACTCTTGGGATTCCAAATCTGGTGATGATGTTGTTCTAGACGAACTTTTTGCACTGTGTTGCTGTGATTGACGCTAATGCTTCAGCTTCCACCCACTTTGTAAAGTAGTCGATTGCCACGATTAGGTACTTCACTTGCCCCGGGCCTTTGGGGAAGGGTCCTAGGAGGTCGATTCCCCATTTATCGAACGGCCAGGGGGCCGTGATGGTTGATAGTTCGATTGCTAGCACTTTCTGCAGCTTCGAGTGCTCTTGGCATCTTGGCACTTTTCGACGTGTGATTTGGCGTCTGCTTGCATGGTCGGCCAGTATATGCCGGCTAGAAGGATTCTCCTGATGAGGGCTTTTGCTCCTTGGTGGTGCCCACAGGCACCTTCATGTGCTTCCGAAAGGATTATTTGAAATCTTTCTTCTTCTGCGCACTTTAAGAGTGGGGTTGTCGCTCCTCTTTTATATAGTTCGCCGGCTACTATTGTGTAGTTTGCAGCATCTCTTTTGAGTTTGTTGGCCTCCCCTTTGTCTTCTGGGAGGATTCCGTTTATCAGGAACTTCATGATGGGGAGTTTCCAGCTTTGACTCTCCGAGACTGATAATATCGTTTGAGCTTCTTCTATCGACGGCTTTTCTTTGGTTTCCTGGATGAGGGTGCGGTTGCCTCCACCTGGCTTAGTACTTGCCAGTTTTGACAGAGTATCCGCCCGGTCATTCTCCTTCCGGGCGATGTGCTTCATCTGTACTTTTTGGAAAGAGCTTAGAAGCTCTTTTGCTTTTTCCAAGTACTTTGTCATTTGGGGGTCTTTGGCCTGGTAGCTTCCATTGACTTAGGAGGTGACTATTTGGGAGTCGGATCAGACTTCTAGTTCGAAAATCCCCACCTCTTTTGCTAGCTTTAGCCCCGCTATGAGTGCCTCATATTCCGCTTGGTTGTTGCTCGCTTGGAATTGAAATTTTATGGCCATTTCTATGGCAATTTCTTCAGGTCCTTCCAGCAATACGCCGCCCTCGCTTCCTTTTGTGTTCGAGGAACCATCCACATGCAGGATCCATGGGGTATGGCTGTCTATCTGGTGTTTGGGGGTGAACTCTGCCACGAAGTCGGCCAGTGCTTGTCCTTTGATGGACGTTCTTCCCTCGAAAGTTATGTGGTATTCTGATAGCTCGATGGACCAGG
>JASCZI010181424.1:65897-76993 GCA_036250425.1 Stylosanthes scabra
AAATTCTGGACACTAGTGAATCGACTCTGGCTCACCCCGAATCGATTCACGGGCCCCCTTTTTAAATCATTTCTAAAATAGAATGGACTCGGATGGCATCCGAATCGATTCCCTGCAACCTTTTCAAATCGATTTCGTTCCTGTCCACTTATGAATCGATTCTGGAACCCATCGAATCGACTCGAAACACTTAGAAAACTTTTTCAAGAAAAAGATCATCATCAGAATCGACTCTGAAGGGCTAGAATCGATTCATACGATGATCAATTGGCCATTGTGATTTTCTGAATCGATTCTCAAATCATGGGAATCGATTCTTTGCTCTCGAAATCCCATTTCTCTTGGAAAATGGCTCAGAGAATCGACTCTGTTGTAGATAGAATCGATTCTCTGGAGCTCTACGGCAATTCTGCAGAATTTACAAGTTTAAAACCCTCAAAGCTTTTGCTCCCTAGGCCAATTCCAACCATTTTCAAAACGTTTTCAAGTCACACAACATATTTCAAAATCCTTTTCCTCGAAACCACTTTCAAAACCATTTAAACCAAGGTTCCGGCTTGCCGAAGCTCACCCGAAAACCTATTTTTCTTAAATCACTAGAAAACCAACCATTTCTTTGCAAAACCTCTTCTAAAACACCTTTTTAAAACCATCCCCACTTCTCAATTCATATCGTGCCCCTCGGGCTCATTTTCTCAAAACAATACTTGCCCCTTGGGCTCATCTTTCTCAAAAACATCTCTTTCTCATCTCGTCTCCCATCTCATGTATAAGCCTTCCATTATCTTTTCAAAATCATGCTCGGCACGAAGCCTCGCTTTTTCTTAAAACCACTTTTGGCACGAAGCCACAATCACACAAACATCATCATGCATCATCATTATTCATCATCAACCAACCAAATAGCACATAATCACCTAATATACCCAGCTCACAATTCTACCCATTCTATCATGTTCAAGGTTACACTAGGTCCACTAGCCTAGTTTATCATGCTAGATTAACCCATGCTTTAACGAATCCTAAACCGTATCTGGATTCCAACGCTCAAAGGTACACCAAATGCGGCTCCTCCGCTCTTTGAGCATCCAAGCACCACCATCAACCTCATGGTCTCCAAGAGGTTCATCAAGCTACTCCTAGCTCTACCAATCCTACCTTAGCATCATACACAGCCTACAACAACAATTTAACACCCAACACCCAAAATTCCTAAGTTACTAATTCATGCAAAGTTGATGAACATAGGGTTGGAGTGATCTCACCAGTTTTGACATTGTAGTCTTGAAGCACGGCTCAAGAGCAAGATAGAACATCACCTATGATGTTGCATTTTCGAAAATCACACAAGGTTAATAAACCTTGAGCTTAACAGAATTGGAAAAGGAAATTGAGTAGGGAAATCTCGATACCCATACCTCAATCCTAGGTTAGATGCGTAGAGGAGGTGATAAGCTCCGTGTAGCCGCAAACAGTGCGTCAATCGGAGCTCCGGATCAAAAGTTATCGCGACCGGAAGCCGTCGATGAAAAGTGGAGAATTGATACAGAATCGATTCTTGAATCAATTCTCTGTCAATTCTCTCGTTGGTGAAGGAAGCAAATGAGCTGAAAGCTCATATGTTTCCTTTATATAGCCACTAACGAGTGGCAGTTTCGTTATTTCACGGTTCGGTTCGTTCCGGGCCGAACCTTTAACGTAGGTATTCGTTTTCGCATCCTAAATATTTTCGTGATCATTTTTATGTTCTCGTTTCCGCTTTGTGTTATCCCCGACGGCGCTAAGCCGGTACCGTCAATTAAATTAACGGCTCAGTTTTCGACGCAACTGGGGCTAACGGCGTATCCTATTTCACTTGGAAAAATCCACTGAGTTCGAATATCTCAGCGAATTTACTGAATAACTCCCATGGTTTGGTTCACGAGAAGGTTGGGGTTTACATATAGTGAGTGAATTATTGTAAATAATGTTCAATTGCATATTACTTTGTCTCTATTAGAAATCTAAAATTCCACTGTAGACTCAATATTGGTAAAATTCAATTTTGAATATAATGACTTCTACTAGTGGCAATGTTAAAGTAGGTAAATATGACGTCGAGAAGTTCGATAGAAAAAATAAATTTTCCTATTGGATGATGTAGATGAAAAATCTACTTAATTATATCACATAAATTGCACAGGGCATCGGAAAAAGAAAAGAAGCCTGAAGATATGAAAGATGAAGATTGGGAATAATTAGATCTTGAGCTGCGGGTTGCAATAATCTTATGCCTTGAGAGGGATGTTGCTTTCTTGGTGAATGAAAAAGCAACTGCAGCAAGGTTAGAGAGTAATTTCATGATGAAGACTCTAACTAATAGGATCTAGTTAAAATCCAAATTGTATACATGCAAAATGGAATAAGTCACCTCAATCCGAAATTATGTCAATGAGTTTGATAGGATATTATATCAAACTTAAAGGACATATATGTGAAGGTTGATGATAAAGATCAGGCTCCCATATTGTTACTTTCATTACCAAAGTCTTATGAGAATCTGGTGGAGATGTTGATACTAGTGGGTGACACTTTGACCATGTATGAGACCAGTGCATCACTTTTAGCGGATGATCTATATAAGGTTGCTACAAATCCAATGTCATCTCCAAATGAAAGAGAGTATATTGATAAAGCACAATAATTATTTGTGGCTAGATGAATGACTAATGAAAGAGGAAAATGTAAGCATGGAAAGTCTAGGCCAAAATATAGACCTTAGGCAAATTGAAAAAAAAAAAAGAAGATAACTTTCAAGAAACAGAACAATGACAACAAAAAAAAAAAAAAAGCGAGAAGCAAGTTATGTCTCAAATGATGAGGAGGATTGTTACTTTGTGACAGAATAATCTTATGAAATCTTTGGTAAGTGGATTTTTGATTCAGGAGACTTTTACCAAATGGTGGCACAATTTTAATGGGCACTGATAATGCTTGCAAATCTGCAGGGTTGGATACTATAAGAATCAAGATGCATGATGGAGGTGTAAGAACCTTAAAGGATTTGAGACATATTCTAGACTTACGAAAAAATCTAATCACCATAGGTTTGTTGGAGAAAATTGGTTGCAAAATAGTAGCAAAAAATGGGATACTGAAAGCTGTTTGTGGTTCTTTGCTAGTGATAAAAGGGGTTCGTCACGATAATCTTTATTATCTTTTGGGGAAAACTATCACAGGTGAGTTGGCAGTTAGAATCGGTGGAAGTAGAGATCAAACAGATTGCATGAGAATATGGCACATGCGGCTTGGGCATATGTAGGAAAAAGGTGTATCATTGCTTGGTGGGCAAGGTTTGCTGAAGAATATGAAGAAAACACAAATGAAATTTTGTGAGCATTGTGTGTATTGAAAGACACATACGGAGAAGTTTTCTACAAACAAGCACAAAAGCTGAGGGTTGTTAGACTACGTGCACACTGATGTTTTGGGTACGGCTAAAGTTACTTCCGAGGGTGGTTCGTTCTAGTATTTTGTTACGTTTGTTGATGATTATTCTAGATACGCTTGGGTTTACTTCCTCAAGAATAAGAATGAGTATTAGACACTTTTAAGCAGTGGAGAGCAATGGTTGAAAACAGGACAGGTAGGAAGCTGAAAACTCTACGATCTGATAATGGCACAGAGTACACGGATGGAGCTTTCAAGGAGTTTTGTGATCGAGAATGAATTATGAGACACTAGATAGTTAGAGACACACCACAATTGAGTTGCAGAAAAACTAAATCGTACACTACTTGAGAAGGCAAGGTGTGTGCGCTCTAATTCTGGATTAGGCAAAGAATGGTGGGCAGAGCTAGTTGCTACAGATTGCTACATAGTGAATCGATCCCAACAGTCTTTCCTAGATGGAGACACACCTTATAAGGTGTGGTCAAGGGAATATGCAGATTATGAGAAACTTAGAGTCTTTGATTCCCAGCCTATTATCATCTCAAAGATAATAAGCTTGATGTTAGCGCTAAGAAGGAAATCTTTTTGGGGTATCTAAGAGGGGTTCAAGGCTATCGCTTTGGAGTGTAAATTATTCTAAGTTTGTAATTAGTAGGGATGTTACCTTTGATGAACGATCTATGGTAGCTTTGTCTAAAGATATGGTGCCAGATGATGGTGATATTGGAAAAAACTTCAAATACTCAAGTGGTGGAGATAGATTTTAAATACCAACAAATAGACTTTAGTCATGTTCAAGTAGAGCATCCTAATGCTACTCGAGATGACGAAGAGGATGAACTTGATCATGAGGAGATTTAGCGAGAAAATCCACATGCATTACACAAGTAGCAACAAGATTCTTTAACATCCACTAGGCCAAATAGGAATTATAAATTTGTTCAGAAGCTTGGGTTAGACAACCCTCTAAAGCATTATGGGCATGTAAATTTGGTAGATTATGCATTCTCGGTGGATGATGATGAGTTAATCACCTTCAAATATGCTATCAAAGTCAAAGATAGAGAGAGCTGGTTGGTCGCCATGAAGGAAGAGATGCAATCTCTCCATAAGAACAAGACATGGGAGGTGGTTCCTTTACCCATGGGAAAGACTGCTATTAGTTGTAAATGGGTATAAAAGAAAAGAAAATCCTACTAAGTCACATGGTACAAGATTCAAAGCTAAGTTAGTATTAAAGAGATTTGCACAAAAAGAATGTGTTGATTACAACGAGATATTTTCTCTTGTAGTGAAGCACACTTTCATAAGGATGCTTTTAAGTCTTGTCGCTCAAATCTTGAGTTGGAACAGTTATATGTGAAGACAATGTTTCTGCATGGTGAATTAGAAGAAGAAATTTACATGCATCAACCTAAGGGTTTTAAAGTTGAGGGTAAAGAAAGTCAGATATGTCGCTTGAGAAAATCACTTTACGGATTGAAACAATTTGCTCAACAGTGGTACAAAACGATTTGACCTTTTTATGATAAATTAAGCTTTTTCCAAAAGTAATTATGATTGTTGTGTATACATTCATAAGATTCATGAAAGTGATTATATTTATCTTCTATTCTATGTGGATGACTTGCTTATTGCTTCTAAGAGTAAGGTAGAGAGAGATAAGTTAAAGTTTTAACTTGGTAAAGAGTTTGAAACAAAAGACTTGGATGCTGAAAGAAAAATATTAGGCATGGAATCTTAAAGAGAGAAATCAAGCCAAAAATTGTTCTTCAGCCAGAGAGGGTACATTGAGAGCGTTATTAAAAGATTCGAAATGAAAAATGCTAAGTCAATAGTAACATTGTTGGCTCCACATTTTAGGCTCTCTAATAAACAATCTCTTACAACGACAGAAGATAGGGCTTGCAAGGAAAATATGCCCTATGCTAGTGTGGTAGGTAGCCTAATGTAAGCTATGGTGTGTACATGCCTAGATATTTCACACGCAGTCGGTATTGTTAATAGTTCATGGCAAATCCGGGTAAGTCACACTAGGAAGCAGTCAAGTGGGTATTAAGGTACTTGAAGGGTACCATTGACACAAGTTTATGCTTTAATGGCAAATTATGTCAAATCAGCGGCTTTGTTGATTCTGATTATGTTGCTAATCTAGACATACGACGTTCTATGACTGGTTATATATAAAAAGTACATGGTGCTCCGGTTAGTTGGTGATCGATGCTACAAGCTACAGTAGCAATATCTACTACAGAGGCTAAGTACATGACAGTAGCAGAAGGGGTGAAAGAAGTAGTGTGGCTAAGGGTTTTTTAGACGATTTGGGGTTGAAGCAAGATTGCATGAATCTCAGTTGTGATAGTCAAAGTGCAATTCATTTTGCTAAAAATCACATTCATCATGCTTGTACCAAGTATATCGATGTTAAATATCACTTTGTGCGTGATGTTATAGAGAAAAAAAATACATATAAATGAAAATCCCGCTAACATATTGACTAAAGTTGTCTTAGGAAGCAAGTTGCTATACTGTTTGAAATCACTCAATATTGTACCATGTTAGGCATTACATGAATAAATAGAGGAATTATGATTGGTTTGATCCTAAATATAGGTACGTAGGCAGACATTGTAAAATGATGCAACCGGATACGATTACTAATGAGAATAAATGAAGGCTAAGAGAAAACTTAGGGAATAAACTAAGGTTTGCAAGGAGTTTTTAATAGGAGAGAACTCAATATATTTTGTAGAGAGTTTTCATAGGAGGATTTAATTCTTGTTCATTAAAATTATAGCGTAAATGATACTATATATATTTTTGTAGCATTGTAATTGATATCTATTAAAATATAAAAGGTATATGGCTCTAGGCTCATTGAGCGACATTTAGAGGCCTTATTTGATTAACACGTGGCATTCATGAAATCGCTACAAGTATCTATCGATGATTGGTTATTCAGAGGCTCTAATTGAGCTAAAACTCAGCAACAATCATGCTAATTCAAGCAATAATTCTACTAATTCTAAATAAAAAAATAAATGATGATTCTGATATTTATTCTGCTATTTGAAATTTGAAATTGAAGATTTTGGTAAAAAATATTAGGACA
This sequence comes from Stylosanthes scabra, assembly GCA_036250425.1. Classification (NCBI taxonomy): domain Eukaryota; kingdom Viridiplantae; phylum Streptophyta; class Magnoliopsida; order Fabales; family Fabaceae; genus Stylosanthes; species Stylosanthes scabra. Next base: position 72,442 of record JASCZI010181424.1, read on the forward strand.
TTACTCCTTTCTTATTCTGTTTAAATAGACTCACCATAATTGAAAAATTAAATGATTTGAATATGAAATTTTGGTCATTGATTGATTTATTTTTTGTGAATATCTAAAAATAAGCTATAAAATAACAATCAATCACTAATATTTGAAGCAATATTCTCAATCAAAAACCTCACATTTCCAAACACTCTCCTTTTCTCAAAAAATCTCACCCTACTTTTCCAACCTCTCTTTCGTTCGTTTCGAGTTTCTCAGGCTTGAAATGATGGGGACACAATTGATTTTCTTGAGAATGTAGACACTAAGAGGGACATTGAAGGTTTCACAGTATATGTTGTCCGAGTGTAAAAAGAAATGCACAAGGTTAACTGCAAGGAGGTTACCAGCATAAAAATAGTTTTCCAGGAGATCAAGGTGAGTTTTTTCGAATTAAAACAGTTGTTTTAATGGTTTAATGTGTTGGATATTATCTGGGTTAGTGTGCTCCTCTTTCCTTCAGATTTTTTTTTTTGGGTTTTTTTTTTCACAAACACAGGGAGGAAGGATCTATGCATCCATTCCTCGGTCATTGTTCAACAAACATGACAGTTGGGGAGTTTAAAATGTATATGATAAGTAACTTTATTATGGTGGACAAAAAACTGAAAACAAAGGCAACTTAGATGGACAATGACATTTCGAATAAAACAATTATGGGTACATTTGTAATTCTTGAAAAATAGAATGATATATAATTCTAAAGGTATCATGTGACTATTTTTTTTTATTGAATAAATGTGTAATTTATTTACTCGAGAAGAGTACTTTTCCAACAATACATATTAGCACTATTTCATATGAATAATTGATTTAGGAATTAATTTTTAATTTTATAATGAAAATATAATATTTTGCTCGAACTCATTGACTGAAGCAGATTTGATAACTATTGAAAATAGAAAAATATTTAATAATGAGATCACACGGTAGGAATTTCCCCTACTGTTTTTGTTTAAGGTCATAATTAGCTAGACTTGATTGGTGCTATATTCTTATTATTCCAACAAAATAGAAGCACAAGCCCATTTTCTAACTTCAAAAAATAGGCAAATATTTAATAATGAGATTACATGGCTAGACTAGAATTCCTCCCGTGTTTATTCTGTTAAAGGATGTGCGATAAAGGGTTGGAGAGTATGTATGTCCTATTAATTTGGCAATTTATACTTTATCGTAATTGGTTGATGAGTAGCGATGTCTTACATCTTAATATGTTTTTACAAAAATTATTTTGAGAGCTAAATATGAGACATCTGGTTTAATAATCTTTAATCCTGCACAAACGCACCAGAAGAACCGAAATAGTATTAGAAAAACGACCGTTTTTCAAGAATTAAATATTTAGTGATTCATATCTAAAATCACGAAAAAATAAATGCAAATAAATGGTTGATTAAAACGATAATTTTAGAAAAACAATAATCTTACACTAAAAAAAAATCAATAATAATCTTAAATTAATGTGTGTGGCACCATATCTAAAATTAAATAAGATATTATTTATTTTCTTTTATAACAGTTTCAATAATTAAGTATACATTTAAATTTTTTTAAAAAAAATTAGTTTGTTAATCTAATATATAATTAAAAAAATAATAAAATAAATAAATAAATAATATATAGAGATTGGTTAATAACATTTAAAATAAATATATAAAAAATAATAAATTTTGGATGTTATTATTTAATATTTTTTATGTTATATTTATATGAAATTATAGATTTCATGTATATGGAAATTATAGATGTTATATCAATAGTAGTATATGGATGTTTTTTCATGTATACAACATCAATAATTTATAAATATTAGAATAAAACAAAATTGTAATATATATTGGACTTGGCCAAAACAAATATAAAACAAATATATTTAAAAAGTATTGTGTTAAATATATACACATGAATGAGAAGTGTAAAAGAAGGAAATGAAAAATGTGCTATAATATGATGAAAACAAATATAAAACAGGAATTGAGTGATCCAAATCATAATGCATCACAACACAATAAAAATCATTAAAGCACTCTAAATGGAGAATTGAAAATTACATGGTAATAAATGCACTAAATAAACAGGTGTGTAGATGGACAATAATTATATCATATAAATGAAGCTAAAAAAAAAAGCTAAATTTGGGGTGAAAATTTTTGTCTCCCAAAGGTTTTTCACTTTTTAAAGGAAAATGGTGGTGAGTAAATTGTGGTTTTGGGCTAATTTTTGGGATGGCTAATTTGGAAGTTTTGGAAATTTAGGAAGTAATCTAGATAGATATGATATAGGAAAATAAATGGAGTATTAAAAATCTCAAAATTTTATTTTTTTTAAAAAAATCAACTTAAAGATATAGGCCAGGAATTTAGCAAAAACAGTATACAATAGCATTTTTGTCTTAACAATTCCAACTTTTTTTAAAAAAAAGGAAGAATGGAAGTATACTGTTTATTTCATAAATTTTCTTATGTTACAATCTCAGTCATGACAATTGGAACAATTGATTTAATACTTGATTTAATTGAACTCGACATGATTCTTATATATTATAAGAAAAACAAGTAGTACAAATAAATCACTTTGAAATGAAAAAAAAAAAAAAAGACCAATATTTTCTTTGATTACTATATCCTACAGGGATCATGTCATATAATTAGTTAAATAACTAAATAAGAATATTATATGGAATAATTTTCTGTCGGTATTGTTATTCCATCTATACAGTAAAATATAAAACCTTTTTTGTACTTTAAGGTTAACCAATAAACAAAATATCTATTAAACCTAACTCATGAAATATTTATAAAGATAAATTATAAGTGGCATGTGGTTAACGTTTAGATAGATTGGACTAATTATGAACATTTTAGGGAATAACGAATAAGAGTTAGGGTTTATATAAAATTTTAGAAATAAAAAACTTCTAATAAATTATGTACATAACGTAAAAGGAAATAAAATATTAATTTTAAATAAAAATGTGAAATAATGAATAAAGATATATACACTGAATTTAGTTATTAATTAAGACATGTAAGAATTATATCTTATTTTTTGATCTTCACAGAAGAACATATCTTTTTAGTGTGAATTTTTTAAATTATAATTAAATTACTAAATACTAAAATAAAAAAATCACTAATACTGATGTTGAAATTAATTAAGTTAATTTAATACTTTGTTATATAATTGTATAATAGCATTATTATATCGTGCAACGCATGGACAATACTCTAGTCACAATTAAAAAAAAAAAAGAGTTCACATCATTTGAGACAGTTAATATAATTGGAAAAAATCATTCATATTAATTTTATCTTTCGAGTGCATTATTATGGATAGTGTTCAATTTCTTATTACTTAGCGTCGGAAGAGGAGGGATAATTTTATTAAAAACAAAACCAATTTTAAAATTTAAATTCTAAAATATCTATTTTCCAAACTATTTATCTTCTACAAATATTCAAAGAAAAAAAAATAACGTACAAATGTTTTTTTGGTGTCTAACATACAAAAGTCTAAATAAACAGAAAAAAAAAAAAAACAGAATCTTAACAAAACTAAAATATTCGAATCCACAAACTTCTATTTCATTCTCACCCTTAAAAGTAATCAAATATTATTGCATTCATAGCATGATGAACAGATTAATTATTAGAACTTCTTGTTCTCGTCACAATCAGGATTCGACATACATCATCTTCTATTTCTCATCCACGGGCGAAACCGGAAATTTTATAAGAGGGCTAAAATTAAAAATAAAATAAACTACTAAAATATAATATATAAAAAAATTAAAAATATAATTCATAAATAAAAATTAATATTCATCAATATATTTTATAATTTTAGTATTTTTAATCTTATTTTATTTGATGAAACTTTATGAAATTAAAATTATTGATTATCATATTTGAATTGAATTTCAAAACATTCTTCTTTCAATATTTATATCATAATTTAATAAAATTTTATCTTTTATCTTATTTCAACATCTTATTTTAATAAATTTTTCTCATGAAGAATATCTAGACAAACATAAAATGATAATATTTTATTAAAACAAATTTATAATTTTATATTTTTGAAAAAAATATCCAAAAATGAGCAAATTTATCTAGTATATTTATATATTAAATAATACTAAATATATATTTATTTTGCCTAATAATATAATTAAGTCATTTATTTCTATATTAAATAAAATATCATTTCGATATTAAATAGCATGAGCTTTTATTTTACATTAAAATGATATATTTGTCATAAAAATACATAATTTGATTAAACTTGATTGAATAAATATAAATATAAGAGTATTGTTTTATATAATATATATATATTTATACTATTCTTCTATTATTATCATTAATCTAAATTCTAATTGTCATTGACATATTATGATAGATATAATTTTATTGTGTTTGTTATATTAATATATAATTAGTTAATTATATATATATATATATATATATATATATATATATATATATATATATATATATATATACAAAAAAAATTT
>JASCZI010181425.1:4453-27160 GCA_036250425.1 Stylosanthes scabra
AAAGAAAATCTGAGTGAGAGCTCTTCAATGTTGCTGGAAATTTCTTCCTCAAATACCTCTTGAATGGCAGAGTCAATAACATCAACTCTCATACAATTTTCTGCATCATTCTCTTGAGGGTATTGCATGGCTTTGAAGACATTAAAGATTACTTGTTCATCATGCACCCTTAGAGTTAGCTCTCCCGCTTCAACATCGATTAATGCTCGGCCAATTGCAAGGAATGGCCATCCCAAGATTAAAGAAGAAACATCATCATCTTCTATGTCTAAGATGACAAAATCTGCAGGGAGAATGAATTTCCCACTTTCACAAGCAAATTTTCGACTACACCATATGGAAGTTTGATGGATTTATCTGCAAGTTGTATTGACATTCTTGTTAGCTTCACTTCTTCAATCTGCAGCCTCTTCATCATGGATGATGGCATCAAATTAATACTTGCTCATAGATCACAAAGAGCTTTACCAATGGTAAGATCACCAATGGTGTAGGGAATTTGAAAGCTCCCCGGATCCTTCAACATCCTAGGAAGTTTCTGAATTACTATACTGCAATCTTCAATTAATGCCACCGTTTGTTGCTCATAGAATGCTCTTTTTCTTGAGAGGAGTTCCTTCATGAACTTAGCATATAGTGGCATTTGTTCCAATGCTTCCACAAATGAATATTAATCTGCAGCTTCTTGAACATCTCTAAGAACTTGGAGAATTGTTTATCCTTCTTTTCAGCCTTCAACCTTTGAGGAAAAGAGATTTTTGCTGCTGCAGAATTTTGTTTAGGTGCCTCCTTTGCTGCTGGTTCGGCCACCTTAGGAGGAGTTGCATCCTCTTTTTCTTGTTGATTTGAGAAGAATCTTCAGCTGATTCTTCGAGCATGTTCTCTACTGTCTTGCCACTTCTCAACTGAATTGCCTTGCACTCTTCCTTTGGATTTGTAATTGTGTTGCTAGGAAAAGTGTTAGGTGATTTCTCAGTAAGTTGTTTTGCAATTTGGCCCACTTGAACTTCCAAATTTCTGATTGAGGCTTCTTGATTCTTCAATGTAGCTTTTGTCTTATTCATGAAATTGTTTGTTCCATCAACAAATGTGGTAGTAGAGAGAGTCAGTTTTTGAAGAGCTAATTCCAACCCGAAAGGTTGCTTTGAGGTATTCGGCTGCACAAGAGAAGGTGTTTGTTGTTGGAAATTATTGTTGAATTGCCTTTGTCCTTGATTGAATTGATTTCCTTGTCCTCCCCATCCAAAATTTGGATGATGCCTCCAACCAGGATTGTATGTTTTTGAGTGAGGATCAAAGTTGGGCTGTCTTGGAGTGTTACCCATGTAATTGACTTGCTCAGATGATTGTTGCTCCAGAATTGCTGCACATGATTCACTAGAATGACCTTGAATTCCACACAAATCACAGGTTCCGATTTGTGTATTAGCAGCTGCAAGTTGCATGGTTCCTAACTTGCTATTAAGCAAATTAATTTGCTGTGCTAAAGCTTTATTTTGAGCCATGAGAGTATCAATGGCTTCGGCCTCCATGACTCCCTTTTTTACAATGCTTCTTTCTGAAGGAGTAGAATATAAATATTGGTTATTAGCAACCAATTCAATTAGATCTTGTGCCTCCTCTACAGTCTTAGTATGAAGAGATCCTCCAGCTGAGGAATTGATTTTAGCTCTTGACCGTAATGTTAAACCATCATAAAACATTTGAATTTGCAAGCATTCAGAGAAAATGTTGTTGGGCAGCCTCCTTTTCATCTCCTTGTATCTTTCCCAAGCCTCATAAAGAGATTCACCATCTTTTTTAGCAAAAGATTGTATGTCATGTCTCAATTTAGCGAACTTCTGTGGTGGAAAGAATTTGGTCAGAAACTTGGCCACCAAATCTTCCCAAGTTGTAATGCTTTCTTGAGGTTGAACTTGAAACCATTGTTTAGCTCTGTCTCTTAGTGAGAATGGAAAGAGTGTCAGCCTAATAGCTTCAGAGGATACTCCATTAATCTTGAGAGTGTCACACAACTGCAGAAAATTAGCTATGTGAAGATTAGGATCATCATGGTAGTTCCCACTGAATTGGTCTTGTTGCACCAACTGAATTAATGAAGGTTTGAGCTCGAAGTTGTTGGCTTGAATGGCTGGTCTTCGAATGGTGCTCCCACAACTATCAGCAGTTGGATTGATATATTGCCCAAGAGTGATTCGGTTTTGATTGTTTTCCAAGTTGAAATTATCATCATTGTTTTCGGCTGCCATGTTTAGTTGTTGTTCCAATGGAGCTTGTCTTGCACGTCTAGCTTCTCTTCTTCTCCTTAAGAGTGTTCTTTCAGGTTCAGAATCGTAGCCTAAAAATCGTACCTATTCCTGTGCATAAATGAACAACAAAATAAAAGAAGAAATTGGACTTTCCTAACGTCAAAGTGAGAGGAAATTCCAGGGGGTTAGAAGAAAGAAAATCTGATTTAGATAATCAAAAGAATGTGTATTGTTAATCTCAATTATTCCCTGGCAACGGCGCCAAAAACTTGATACGCTCCGATCTCGGCAAGTGCACCGAATCGTACAAGTAATACCACGGTGAAGTGGGTATCGTTCCCACGAGAAATAAAGGACCAAGCAATACTATCTATCAATTATTCTAATCAGATCAAAATAAAACTTGATGAGAATGATGGCGAAGAATCGAAAATAATAAGTAAAGAGAACAGAAAATTACTTGAGGTTGAATGTGATGGAATGAGATGTTAAGAGCTTTGGAGATGTTTTTCCCTTGAGGGCCAATGCATACATTCGAATACTAATTCTAGGTTCTCAGTTATCAAGCACAACGAATCTAGTGTAACTAAGTCATAATCTCTTAGTAACTTAGTTTCTATTTACCTAATCAAAAGCTAATCTCTTAGTCAATCAATCAAATAAATAGGTGAAGATCTAAATCAGATTCCAATCCTTATGAGTCTCAAAAGTGATCCTAGATTAGATTAAATGCCACTCTATCCAAACTAGTTCTAATCCAATTTTAACCCACAGAATTTTACTTGCATAACAATTAACTTGACTATCTCTAATTAGACTTAATTGATTATGTGATCTAATTTCCAACTAGCATAAATTAATAGATCTCTCAATCTAATTAATCTAGCGCTAGACAAGTTAAGAACACCTCTCAGTGATTCTAAACTATTGGGATGAAGAACAGAAAATTAAACCATGCATAGAAGATAACTGAAAATACCTCAATGAATTAATAATCAAATGTACATAGTGACTACCTCATGCTGGGTGAACAGAGCTCCTCACCCTTAACAATGGAGTAGTTTAGCAATGCATAATAAAAAATAGATCTAAGAATTATGAGAAAACAAATCTGTGCTGAGTGTCTAACCCTAGGTGGTTAAATCACTCTTTATACCTATCCTAATCTAAATTCAAATTCAAATTAAAATCTAATCATATCCTAATCTAATCCTAATCTTATCTTCTATAGTTACAAGGCTTTATCTTCTTCTCTTAATCTTCAATCAACCTCCTCTTGAATCTTCCAATTATGCCTTGATTAATGGATGGAATTGAGGCCTAACAACTTGGATTGGATTGCTTCTGATCAAAATTGGATGTTGCATCAAATTGAGCTTCACGTATGACGTCCCTATCCCATGTATAACGTGGGGTCTCTGCCAAAATATTTCAATTGCCTTAAATGACTCACGTATAACTTGAGAATGCCCACGTATAACGTGGGGTTACTGCCCAAGATTGCCAATTGAGTTTAATAGCTCACGTATAACGTGAGGATGCCCACGTATAACGTGAGCTTTCTGTCAAGTTTTGTGCTTTGGCTTTTAATTCCCACGTATGACGTGGGTGACTCACGTATAACGTGTAGCCTCTGTCCAATTCTGCCAATTGAGATTTAATTCCCACGTATAAGGTGGGTCATACGTGGGACTTGACACTAAAATTTTCTCTTTTCTTCTCTGCTTTGTTCTTCCATCTTCAATCATCTTTGTTTGATCTTTAATCACCTAAAATCCTTTGTGAAACACTCTATAAACATAAACAAAACTCAAAGGAACATCAAGTTTGTTTGATTGACAAATTGAGAGTGTAAATCACAAGAATGATCATATAATTAAAGAGAAATTGAAGTTAAAAACAACCCAAGATGCACACGCATCATTAAGGCGGAAAAAAAGGTCCCGTTAGATTGAAAACTCCCATGCGCAATCTAAGAAAAAGTTAGAGACAAAATAAATAAGACATATTTCTCAATCGCTGCTGAACTCATGACATTGGGGCATAGCTGCATGTGAAATACAAGATAAGTAAAGGGCATAACGGTATCAAATCAAGAATTCCAAAGGATCAATTGAGAAGCACTGAAGGAAGTTGACTGGGGCAAACTTTCGAATCCTCTATTTTTCACTATTCCCTTTCACAATAAAATATCCATTATTACCTCCTTTAGTTGTTTGAACCTATTCATTATTTGATCACCTTCATTCCATGCATATTTAATCTTTGATGTCTTGAATAACATAAGTTTCAAATTACAATGATATGATTTTAGTGATATATACATTTGAAATATCAGGTTTCAAAGTTGGTCTAGTTCCAAAAGTGCTGGAACCATTACTTTGCTTGAAACGATGACAGCCCAAAACAAGGAGTAAACAATTGAAAAGTCAAAGCAGAAGATGAATTCAGCCAACCCAAAAAGATCAGAGTGTAAAATACGAGTTTGATTCGGTGATCTTTTCTTCAAAAAAAAAATTCAAACCACAAGTTTTCAATAGTTCGTCACGCATTGACACATTTCATCAAGCCTTGCTTTTGTTTCATTTCATTGAGTCCCTGCTGGCTCCATTTAATTTTCTATCGGGTCTTACCCATTTCATTTCATTCAGCCCCTGTTGGCTTCATTTAATTTTCTATCGGGTCTTACCCATTTCATTTCATTGAGTCCCTGCTGGCTCCATTTAATTTTCTATCAGTTCTTACCCATTTCATTTCATTGAGTCTCTGCTGGCTCCATTTAATTTTTCTATTGAGTCTTGCCCATTTCATTTCATTGAGTCCCTGCTGGCTCCATTTAATTTTCTATCGGGTATTACCCAATTCATTTTATTCAGCCCCTGCTGGCTCCATTTAATTTTCTGTCAGGTTGAAGATGTCCATATCCAGTTAGCTCTGACCCATTTTCTTTCATTTTAGCCACTGCTGGCTTCATTCAGTTTCATGCTCACCTCCAATGGATTCATGCAAATTAAATTTCTCTCAACTCATTAGTTTTTAGTGAATTTTGTTTTCATTATTTTATCAAATTCATTTTTCCATACTTGTTTAGCCAGATGTGTCTCATTCAATCTGTCAATCGTATTTGTAGTCTTATTTGAGTCATAAATCCAAAAAAAAAAGTGTCTCATGTTCGTTTTCTTGGTCATGTCATTGCAATTGTATTATTGCATTTTTCTTTTCTTTGTTTCTCGCAGTAAAAAAAATACTTATTCATTTTTTTCCTCACTCATTTCTTAATTTGATAACACATACACAAATGTTCATTCTTATTATCAAATAAGCAATGAGTAAAGAGGGGCAGCTGTGAATACCGTATTTTGTCCGACCAACATTAACTTTCTAAAAAAAATAAAATGGTCTTTAGACTACAAAAAAATTAGATGTGTACATTGTAATTGTTATATGATGCAAATAAAAATGTTCTTCACTACAAAATAAAAAAAAAAATTTGTTCTTCAGTTTAGCCCAATGTTTTCAGGACAAAAAAGGCTTCTTCCAGGTCATCAAAATAAGAAGAATAAGAGGATTGAAGCTCTCGTATCCTCTGAATTATGCTTCACTTAGCAACTCACCAACCATATCATCCGAGATCATCATGGAGATAGTGGAACAGCACAAAAGCTAAGACAATATGTAATGGCCAGCAAAGAAGATAAAAAGCATGTACAAGCTCACACTGGAAATATTCATCGACACCACATGAATCTGTCAAAAGAGAAAAAAAAAAGTCAAGAAGTGAGCTGTCAAGAATGGGAGCCCAATCAATACAGACGATAGAAGATGCACAATAGCTCCCACTAGAAGTATTCATGGGCACCACTTGAACCTGTCGGTCAAAACCAAAAAAAAAGCCAGCGAAGAATGAGGTGGAAGACATGGATGTACAATCATGAAAAATATCTTTTGTATTCTATAAATTCAGAAGAACACCATAGAAAAAGGGGTTGGACTTTTGGGTGAAGGGACTTTTTAGTGAAGAGAGATACACATAATAATTTTTAAAGAAAAGTGAGCAAGCAAGATAGCAAGTGAAGAACAATCAAACCATTGAAAGGCAAAAACACAACAACCATATTCAATATATTAGGTACTCAGTTTACTTAAAATATGATGTAAAGTTGTCTTTTATTTATGGGATAATTCTAATATGCTGAGGGTCAAAACCATAAGCAGCTGCTGAGTGTACGGGTACCTGTGATAAACAAACGCGTGTCATGGTTGATGTTCAGATGATGTTGTCATAACGTGAGAAGGACCCACAGTGGACAGTCCATGTGACTGAGTTTAAGAGAATTAGGAAAAAGGAAAAACGGGGTTCTATGTTGATTACGTGAAGGGGATTTGGTCATGTGCCCTTTTAGGAGTGCAGGCCTGTTGGTTGGACCCTTTTTTTTTTTTTTCAGTTTTGGTTAGACCCAGTCAATTTTTTTTATTATTATTTATTAAATGATTTGTTTTTTTTGTGACTTTATTAAATGATTTGTTAAAATATATATAAAATAAACTCGACCTATATATAATAATAATAATAATAAAAACATGTTTGTCTAACATTTCTATTTTGAACCCAACTAAAATTAATTATTTTTCATTTTATAATCATATTTACTTATAGTATTGGAAGATTTTTAAGTATACCGATAAATCAATATATCTGTGATCTGTAATCGTTGATTTTGATTTATATTTATATTTTAAATTTTTTAATGAAAATCAACAGTTATAGATTACAGGTATACCGATAAACCAGTATCTGAAAACTTTCGTATAGTATATTTGGATTGGCATAATCTTTCTATATTTTTTAGTTACTTTTCACATCTTATATATGCATACGTAATGTTCCTCTAATTCTTTTAGACTTCGTATAAGAGAAAAAAAACTATACCTTTTTTATTTTACGGCGCTAACATATTCTTTGAATCATGACTAATTTATTTACTTGTTATTGTTTGAGAAATTACTTTTTAAAATATTGTTCTTTTTAATATTTTGGCTATTGTAGTGGATGTATATAGCGGTACAATTCTTTAAGAATTATAGAAAAATATTTTAGATATGTATTTATTTGAAATACATATTTATACTTTGTTTAGATGGAATATCAAATTTTAAAAGACCACAAAATTCTTTTATCACCCAAGAAAATTTCTTATTTTCAAATTATTTATCATGCTATGCAATAAATGTGACTTAAACTCATCACTTAAGGCATGAAGAACAAGTTCACTACTAAGCCAACTAAAATATTATATATTTTGTTAATTATTATTTTTTTATCGTTTGTAAAAGCATAAATAACAAAGAAAACTGGTCAATTATTAATTTATTTGTTATAAATAAATAAATAAATTTATTTGGACACAAAAAATATCACTTAAGTACTTAACCATCATGAAAAAAACATTCACCTCATCCACACTATTGCCCATTCGACTAGGCCCAGAGGATCCTGTAACATATAAAGGAAAATAATTATGCTTAAAAAAAATAATAATAAGTATCAGATTTCAGAATACATAATTAAAAAATCACTTACACCTTCCACTTTTTTAATTACGGAATTCATTACATGAAAAAGTCCGATCTATCCCACCTAGTGCTAGTGTCACGTGGGACCCCATACTGTGGCAACTGAAACGTGCAGAAGCATTTTCTCACTAAATTCGAGGAATAAGAACACGCGTCATTTACGTGTGCAGTCCACGATGCCTTCAGCAGCTGCTTATGATTTTGACCATCAGCACCATAGAATTATCCTTATTTATGATGTAATACTCAAGTATTCAAATGATAAACTTCAGTAAAAGAAAAAAAACTTACTTTGTTTTTCTGGTCCGTTCATCTTCAACCATTCTGCTCTCTGACCTTGTTCATCATGTTTTCCAACCTTATTTCTATTCACTTGAATTCATTGTATTCGATTCTGTCTCACTTATATTCCTATCATATATATTATTGTCAAAAGCTATAAGTTGATTCTGAACAAAGATATATAATACATGTAAAAGAGTCCTTTCCTTTTTTAATCATAAAAATGAATGTGCCTTCGTAACTTGTGTGTGCATAGATGTAGGTGATAGTGGTAAGTGTATGAGCATAATCATGGAAGTGTGCCGTTGTTTTATCTTTATTTATCTGTTTACTCTTTTTTTTTTACTTGAAAATTGTTACATGCTCAGTGTTGTGTTCCTTACACAACTCCCATTCATTGCTTTATTTATTTTATTATTTTTAATTTTTTTTTCTTATGTAACCTTTTTTTTGTTTAAAAGAAAAGTAAGTAACAAGAGATTCTTTTGTTTTAAAGTATGTTTGAAATAATTGTTGTTCACAATGTTTTATATATATATATATATATATTGTCTTATATTTGTGTACATTTAAAATAATAATAATGATAATAAATAGATAAATGATTTGATACTGTCAATCGTGTACTTAAATCGTCATGTGCTACCTTATCTACTTTGGTTATTTTTGGTGAAAAAAAAAGAAAGAATAATGAAAATTGCTTATTAAAAAAAAGGGGTCTTCATGTCTTTTCCTTTCGTGGTGTGCCCATAATCCAGTGTAAGATATTTGTGTGTATCATTTAAATAATAATAAAAATAATGAATATTATTTAAATAATAATAATCCGCATCAAATACTCTAAGGTAATTATTTTCGATGGTGTGTTAAGAGTGCTTCCTTACGCATAATCAAATTCTCAAACTCAAGATATCTTCAAAAGATCAGTTTTCAAAAATTTTAGTTTTTATCCAATTTTTCCATAATAAAATTAGTGACGACTTCATTATTCATCATTTTAAAAAAATTTCAGTCGCATTTTCGTCGCAAAGTAGTCCGTTCCGAACACGATGCAACAATTATGTTTGAGGCTAGTCCTTTTACTTAAGCCAAGCAGATCACATCATTTCTATTTGTTAGTTAAGGTACTCTACCCTTCTTTTAAATCTTTATGAATGCTACATGTCTTACTATTTTCTTGGATTCATTTCATATGACCCATGCTGGAATGACTTGGTTTCAAATGCTATTAGCAGATTTTGAATTGCTGCACTGATTCTGGTTTGAAAGTCAAACACTGAAGATGATTTTAGTGTTGGATTGAACATGATACTTGGTATAATTTGAAGTTTTAAACTAATATTTTATTTAATTTGTCTTAATTTTTAATAATGTGAGAGTGTTTTACTTATGCCATTGATTTTTTATTTTCAGGTACTTGCAGTGTCAGAATTGTTGTAGTTGTCTTGGTTGGAAGATGCACTTTATTTATTTATAGATAAAGTATATTTTTTGGCCTTAATATTTATCAAAAGTTTCAAAAATATCTCTATGTTTTAATTTATTTCAATTTTGTCCTTATAATTTACAATTTACATCAATTTTATCCTTATTATTAATATTTTTTAATAATTAATATTTAATTCCTATTTTATCCTTTTCTATAACCAATCATCATTCCACTACCCCCCTCTCTCTTCACACTCCACTTTCATCATCATCATCATCCACCAACTACTACCACCATTACCTCCTCCGCCACCCTAAATTGGTGATGGAGCTCATTGGGGAAATAAAAGAACTCATCAACATTAAAGATTCTCACCCACTTAGAACTCATCATTACTGTCTTATGTGAACCAACGTTCCACACCAAGCCAAACATGGTACATAACCCTAATTCCACACCATGGCACACACACAAAGCTCATGTTTTTCCCTCTTTTGGTTATCCTTACCATCAATTCTAGTCACAGAAGGCAGCATGGTCCGAATTGGGTGCCGGTAATTCCCACTCAAATAGCTCACAATACCCTAAACCCCGTTGACTCTCAGTGTTGTTCCTAACAATAGTGGAAATGAACCGTCTTTTTTGAAGTTCTTGAGTCCAAAGTGTCGCCCCCTAATCCCAAGACTGAACCATCGTTTGATTCATCGTGAAATCCGAACTCCGGTGGCCCAAGTTACTACCGCGGCAACGCAAATCCACGGCGGTTCCATCGGTGCGTGGAAATCGGCACCTGACAATGAATCGAGATTCATCAAATTGATTGGTTGAAAGAACTTGTTGAACATCAAGAACAAGCAGTTGAGTAGAAGAGTTTGAATGGTAATAATGGAAACATTCAAGTTGATGGTTGTTGAAGTGTTGATTGGTGAGTAGAAGGAGGAGGTAGTAGTGGTTCGGGAATCAGAGATGCAGTCTTGGAGTGCGAAGGGATAGAGAAAGGGGAGGGGATGATGATAGAAAAGGGTAAAATGGGAATAAAAAATGTTAATTATTAAAAAATAAGAGTAAAATACCAACGAGGCCCTTAATAATGACGTAAAAAATCAAAGAGGTCCCTAATAAAAAAAGACCCTCAATCCGGCCCCTGAACTTAATTTCCGTTTATCAAGTTAGCCTTTCTGTCAATGGGATAACCTAAAAGTTAATGGAACTGGCATACGTGGCATGTAAACGGGGTGATGTGGATGAACGGACTCAATCCGGCCCCTGATAAAATTAATTTTTCTCTTCCTCTTTCTTGCAAAACTTTTTCTTATACTATGTAATTATGCAAAAGTGCAAAACCTTAATCTTCTCCATTCAAAAAATTCGTTAATGAAGTTTGATAGCAAAGAAGATGAAGCTGCTAACAATGAAGTATAAATAATAAATAGAAGATATAAACAAATGGAAGTAGTGGGTGCATGATAAAAAATTGAAAAAGTGGGTGTATGGTGGTGGAAAATGAACAAATGGAAGTGGTGGAGTATATATCTTTAAAACTCCTTCTTGATTGCTCTCTATGGCTCATGGTAGTCGAGATGAACAAATGGAAGAGAAAAATTTGAAGTAATTAGAGTTTATCAATGGAGGAAGAAAGAAAAAATTATCAGGGGCTGAGTAGAAGGAAGAAGATGAAAAGATTATCAAGGGCTAGGTGGAAGAAAGAAGATAAAAAAAATTATCAGGGATCGGGTCAGGTCAATAGAGGAAGATGAATAAATTATCAGGGGCCGGGTAGTCTATCCTACATGTCACTTAACGGATAGATCATCACTTAACGTGCCACGTATGCAAGCTCCGTTAAAGAAAACTCACTGAAGGGCTAAGTTGTCAAACGTCCACAAAGATCAAGGGCCGGGGTGGGTATTTTTTTTTAATAGGGGCCTCGTGGTCTGTAGTGTATTTTGTCAGGGGCTGGGTAGAGTGCGCACTCAAAATAATAATAAGAGTAAAATTGATGCAAATCGTAAACTATAAGGACAAAATTGAAACGAATTAAAACTTAGGGGTATTTTTGAAACTTTTGATAAACATTAGCGACAAAAAGTATACTTTACCCTTTATTTATTTTGTGGCCGTCTTGCTTGTTAAATTGTTGTAATTGGTTATTTGCACTTGTTAGTGTGTGAATCTGTTGGTAATTGTTTAGATTGGCTACAACACTTGTTAAGTTGTTTTGACATTGGTATTTGCTTAACCAAATTGTTTAGAATTGGTTATTTCTATAGATTGGTATTTGTACTTTTATTCGGCTAATGTCTCTTATTACAGCAGGTAGCTACTTATGTTAATTACATCAAAAATCGAAAAAACCGAACTGTGAAAATAACGTAATATCGGATCGGATGATTTTTCGTCCAAAACCGAACCAAAACGCACCCACCCTCACCCCTCTAAGAGCGTTATTAGGGTTAGGATTTTTTTGAATTTATATATAAAAGCAAGACATTTAAGTAATTTCACATGTGACGGGGATTTGGCGGGTATCTCAATCCCCGCCCCGCCCTTGTTTACTTATGGGGACCGTCCTCGCGAGGACTTAGTGGGTCTCCACTAAGCCTTTGTCGCGGGTAATATCCGCAGCTGCGGGGGAAATTGCCTTCCCTAAACTCTAAATAGTATAGAAAACACTGAGGCAATAAATATATCAAAATTTTCAAGTAAGATCTAAACTTATCCAGATTGCAAATAGCTCTCCCTCATCAACTCTAGACAAGCATCATAAGTGCCATCATGTTAGTTTTGTTAGTTTAATAAAGTTATATTTTGGTCAAGTCTGGGATGATAGAGATATAAACATACCATAATTCCACAAAAGAGTTGGAATCACCTAAAATTATGAACCGAATACTTGAGCATGAGTTGTCACTAATGGTGCTCCCATCGTGGTACAACTCCACAGACACATTGGTTGCGATCAAACTAGACAATGCAAATTTCGACACCAAACAGATAGCATTTATCCTTAATTCATTCATATCTGAACCAATCCCCGACTTCATGGGTCCCAAAAAACTCTTGGTCATTGAAACAATGAAGAATTATTTGAGAATATGAATAATAAAGCGTATCCTAAATTTTTCTTAGAAATTTTAAAAATATTTTTCAACCACTTGTATTATTGAACAAGTAGGTTTTATTTCACTTTTTTTTATTTACTCGAGCAAAAAGAACAATATTAATCCACTCAACTAGCAACGTGAGTCTGCCTAAAGAATTGTGGATCAAACTCTTCTAAAGTAAGGTAAAGAGATATGTAAAATTGTAAAATAATACTTTAATCACCTTTGAATTAAGATGGTATGGCTCACAAGTAATAAAAATTAGGGGAAAATATGTTTTTTGGTCACAAACATTTATAGGTAAAATCAATTTGGTCATATTTGGTTTTTTTTTTTGACAAAAATATCACAAACATTTGACTTTTTTTCAAAGTAGGCTAATTTATGATTTTGTCATCCGTCAGTTATTTCTTAGTTGTAACGACCTAAATTTAATGAATTCACCTTTAAGATGTATTTTTATTAAATCAAGCTATTACCCTTCAATTTCACTAAATCCCACATTTACCCCAAATTACATCTAAGTCCTAATTAACCTAAAACTCACACAACACCCAACAGCCACTAACTACTAAACGCTCATCCTCACGGTCGTTTCTCACACACCACCCACACAAGAAGATGGAAGAGAGTAAGAAGAAGAAGGTGGCGTCGGCAGCATCCACTATCGTCGTCGCCGCTGTCGTCGGAGAGAAGAGAGAGACCGAGAGAAATCGAGAGAGAGAGAGAGAGAGAGAGAGAGAGAGAGAAAATTGAAGAGAGAGAGAGAGAATCGAAGGGAGAGAGAGACGAAGAGAAGGGAACGATGACTCCACCGCTCCTGCCATTCCTCCGTCGAGCTTCCGTCGCCATCGCCAGAAGTAGTTGTTGTTGCCACGTTCTGAAAAAAGAGAGACGCGTTGAGGGAGAGAGATCCGAACTCGAAGAGAAAAAGAGAGAGAACGACGTCGGAGCTTTCTCCGCCGCCATTGAGCTCGCTGGAATTCGTCGCTGGAGTTAGTGGCTCAACACCTCTCATCTACATCAGATTACACACACACAAATAAATACTAAGAGATAACTCAAAATGGACAAAACAGGGAAGAACTCTAGCTGCTCCAAAGTCATTGATTCCCTCTACTACTTCACGGATGATGGTAAGGATGGAAGTAGATGGATTCCCATTCCAGGAGGACCTTAGAGAGAACAAAAGGTCGTTTGGGCTTCGCAGGAGTGGGTATTGTTGTTTTCGTGTGAAAGGGAAAAAATGTTACAAAGGCTCATTTTAAAAAAGTGAATGAACGTTTGTGATCTTTTTTGATAAAAAAAAAACGAGTATGACCAATTTGATTTTACCAATAAACGTTTGTGACCAAAAACATATTTTTCCCTAAAAATTACAAATTCAAAGGTGATTAAAATACTCATCCACTTTATTTCCCTTCTGGTGCTTGATAACCATGGTCTCTCTCTTTTCTTGTGCGCGCGCTCTTTCTCTCCTTTATTCGATCTCTCTCTCCCCCTCTCTCGTGCTCCGTCCGTCCTCTTTTTTTTGAGTTTCTTCTTCTACTTCTAATCACGTTCCTTTAGAATTTATTTTGTTTTTATTTTTTTAATTCGATATTTAAGTAATTTCATAGTTTTAATTATATACATCCTAAACCAAACACAAAACAAAGATGTTTCTCGATTTCTAATTTTCGGTCTCAGTCTCTTCAGTCTCGCCTAAATGGTTTTTGAATTTTTACACTATCTTATAACACGGTCAACTTGAGTGCAAACCTAAGTCGAGTAATAATAATGATAAGGGTAAAGTATTGTTTTGGTACTTAACGTTTTGAGTCATTTTTTATTTTAGTTCCTAACGTTTAAAACACCTTATTTTGGTCCCAAAACTTTTCAATTTTAATCAATCAAGTCTCAATTCTAGCGTCCGTCCCTGTTTAATTATTTACAATGCTCAGATCTCTAAAATATGTTTGCATCTTTCTCTTAAAGCTTCATCAGCAAGATGGGAACACACAGTAATGAAAGATAGTGTATTTTTTATTTATATTATATTTTTTTAATATTAATTTTAATTATATTTAGTTGTTCTTTAACGGCAAACTGAGCCGTTAGTGCCACGTACGTCTACAACGGCCCCAAGAGGAAGAGACACAAACATGTTTTATAGATCTAAGCATTGTAAATAATTAAACAGGGACGGACACCGGAATTGAGACTTGATTGATTAAAAATTAAACATTTTGGGACCAAAATAGGACGTTTCAAGCGTTAGGAACCAAAATAGAAAACGACCCAAACGTTAGGGACCAAAATAGTACTTTACCCTAATAATAATAATAATAATAATAATAATAATAATAATAATAATACACCTGAACAAATAAAGAATTTTTCCAATATATTATATTCTATCATTTGTTAAATATGCATGCTTGTTTATTTTTTGCAGGACTATAACTTTACAATTGATTTTGGAGCCATATGTTGCAATAACAAAGTGCTTAACTATACTTTCAGAGGTTTTCAACAGGGAAACCCAGGACAGGCCCAATTTCTGAAGCCAAACTTCGAAGCTCAGCCACCTCGTCGTCACTAAGTCTCCACCCGAGAGCGCCTTTGAATTCTTCGGCTTGTTCAGCTGTTTTAGCTCCGGGTATCGGCACAACATTGCCCTGTGCTATCAGCCAGTTCAGGGATACCTGAAAATAAATCAACCACTACCATTTAGCTTTCTGAAGACTACAAAACAGAAGCACACACAACACAAACACAACAAACAACAACAAAAACAACGACGAAAATAAAGCCTTATTACCCACTAGGTGGAGTCGGTTACATGAATCAAACGGCGTCATTGAGCTCTATCATATATCATATTTACAGTGAGACTATTTACATGTAGATAACACAAACACCACAAAGTTTCAAAATTATAGGTTATGGTATTAGAGTCTCACTAAATTTGGGGTTTAAATTAGGGCACTAAATTTTAAGATAGTCTGAAAAGTATCCAGTGATTGCTATTGGGTCACCCCAAAAATCTAGCAAATTCCATGCTGCAAGTCTCTGTCCTCTAAGTGTGAACAAGAGAAAATGTGGGAAAATGCAAAGACATAAAATTTAAGACAGAAATAGGGCCTTCCTTTTAAGATGCTCACCGAGACCATGTATTTCAATCCCGTGGTATCTCTCAGTCTCTGTCTCAGTGCACAGTGCTACCAAACATCTCTATGTTCCTCATGTCTGTGTATTTGTGTAAGGTATAAATGTAAGATAACTCTCACACCTTAAACTAGCTTTTAGGATTGAAGTAGGCCTACTCAATTGTAAAACATACATTTAGATTTAGTATATATCTGTTATATTAAAGAATTTAAAGACTCATTACATCATTTGTATATGGTCTGTAAAACTTTTCTCTTGATTTTGGTTCAATAAAATTTACAAAGCCTCAATTTTAGTCCGCGCTGTTAGTTTTCTCCGATACGGGCTAATATGATAAGTTAAATGCAGATGTGGCACGTCTTGCCATATCAGCATTTCAGCTTGGCATGTCAACATTTAATCGGCCACGTCAACACTTCAAAAACAAATGGTAGGGACCAACTTAGAGATCTTTTAAACTTCACTAGATCAAAAGCAGAAAAAGAATTTTATAGAGACCAAAACCAAGAATCGAGTATTTTATAGAGATCAAAAACAATTTAAGCCTAAAAGATATTTAGTTAAAATTAAGATATGCATATATTGGACAACAACTATTTCCTATGTATATTGCAGAAGAGTAATGTTAACTAGATAGAAACCACAATTTGCTAGCAAAGTATATTCTATCATCAATTGACAAAAATATCCTTCATCTTTTATTTTCAGAACCTAAAATCCTATGAACTTTGGTGGGTATTATTGTCGATTGACAATAAAAAGTGCATCCCTAGGCCAAAACTAGATCAGAAATTCTATGCTATAAGAGGAATAGCTATATCTTGTTAATGCGAATTACATGACATATTTATAAAAGTAAACTCGCAATTCTTATGGGTCAAGAAAGAGTTATATATTGATGCCATATGTTTTTCATGTTCAGGTTCAATCAAGCATTCAAATGTTATAACATCTTCACTAATTTGTCAAATCAGGATTTAACATTAGTCAAATGTTCAAGTTATATAATGGAAAAAGAATAGTTTGAACCTGTGTAGAAGTTTTCTCATACTTCTTTCCTACTTCAGCGATCCGATTCAGCAAAGGTTGGAGCTACAAAATCAAGAAAATGCATTAGTAATAAAGTAAATGTGATTATAAATGATTAAATCCAGAAGTTGAGGAAAGGTCTCCCCACCCTTGTTAGGAACTCTCGAGTATAAATTCTGCCTCGAGGCCCGCTTGGGGGTTTATTGGGCGTATACTTTCCAGTAAGAACACCTGCTTAAGATAAAGATACTGCATAACCTTTTACAGTAATTTCATTGAAGAACTCTTGGTATAATATTGAAATATATACTTATGGACATGCCGTGTAAGAGTAAGATGGTAGAATAGTTATTTTCTTCCCCCCTTAAAAGTATGTAATTTGCAAGTCAAATATTTGGTATATATATTGTACTCTACATCCATAAGTTCATTTAACATTTGACTAATTAAATATTTCAAATCAACAAAAATTAGGCCAAAAAAAAATCAATCATTAAAGAATTTAGTTTTCATGCACCGACAATATAAAAGAGTTTTATACTTGTTTCAAATTAAGTATTGTCATGTCAGCAAAAATAACCACTTTTACAATCAAAGCTTGAATGGTCCTCCAAAAGAACGAACATGATTAAACGACTGTGATTTTACACTATTAGTGCATTAAAGTTAAACTCTTAATATAAACCAAGTGTTATGCTATAATTTAAAAATAAATAAATATTCTAATCATAAGCATCATTGTTTAACAACAATGAATATGTGTGTACTATGAATATATGATAATGAAGAGTTAACCTTGAGCAATTGGTGAATATGCGATCAATGTGATCCCAAGTTCATCACAGGCAGCCTTTACGCCCTTTTCTTCGGGGGCTCGATATATGAGGCTGTAGTTTACTTGGTTTGAAGCCAATGGAATACCTCTCTTCTTGAGCTTCTCAAAAGCCTCACGGAGTCGTTTTTCTAAAATATGGATTTAAATATTCAGATCTCAGATAGAAAATAAAATGGATAGTAAATGCATCATAAACCAGCATTCTTTGCAGAATTACCATTATAATTTGAAACACCAACAGCCTTCACAAGCCCCTTTTCAACAGCATCACCGAGACCATCGATATACCCTGAAAAGTAATTCATATATGAAGTAAGCCTTCTCCTGATCTGATCTCTAATAAATTCCATTAACCATAATAAACAAATGGTTTGAGGAAATAATTTTGCTACACTTGACAACCTTCATTTCCCCACACCCCAGGCCTGAAAAACAACACATTACTTTATTAGCAAAATTCTTGCATGAAAAACAGTTTCATTTAACGGTATTAGAAGTACAGACCAATGAAGCTGATAAAGATCCACGGAATCAAGTCCTAGTCGACAAAGGGAATCTTTGAGAGCAGAGAGAACGCTTTGACGGCCGAATCTCCACGGCAGCGCAGCAAACTTAGTTGCTACTGCAATCTCAACACCCGGATCCTTTTCTTTTCGTTCCTTAATAAACCTTTAGATAACAAACAAATAGATGCAGAAATTTTACTTATTCCTTCAATATTGAATATGCAAATCAGGTAAAAAATTTAAAGCTCATACCTTCCAAGAAGAACCTCTGAATTTACAGCACCTAGAGCAAGCTGAAACAGAGAACACAATTTAATTATCAACAACTAACATTCGTCAAAGTACTTAGATTTAAACGGCTTATGTATGAGACAGTTTATGATATTGATAGTGCACAAAATTATTGTTTGATACATGCAACTAAGAACCCCTTATGAGAAAAGGCCTGGTGATGATACTGAATGGTGGAAACTCGTTAACTTCATGACACTTTACAACCATTAGATGACAATTTAGTCAAATATGTCAAATCATCCAACGCTCTTAATAAACAACTTCCACGTGAAGTCGACTGCATCTGAGTATATTAAAGAAAGCTGGATGAGAAAAAGACTCACCCCAGAACCGTAAACTTCAGCAGTGTCGAAAAAGGTTACACCGCCATCGACACTGACATTAAAAGCATCTCTAGCAGCCTTCTCCTTCCTATCTGCGACACCCATGAACAAAAGATAAGTATATTCTTAATCTTAAAGCGTACGTTCAGTAACTATTCCATCCAACTTTAAATGTAACATAGATTTCATACAACAAAGGCCTCTTTTTGCAGCCTTAAAATACCTGTATGCATTGAAAGAGTCCATTGCAAGTATGCAACCTTTAGTAAATTTTGAAATGACAAGTTTAGAATAGGACAAAACAAACATATATAAGCGGTTAAGCCTGTAGAAGCATCCTCACAAACTCAGTTTCCAAGATTAAAGAAGGGTAAAAGCTTTGAATTATTGGCATAATATGTTCTATAAGAACTGTTGTGAGCTCAATTTACCTCTTACAACAAATGACCTAAGCTTATAAGCTGGTTTTTTAAATAAAATATTTTTATATTTTCTCTTCAATTACAAAAATATTTCTAAAAAAAAAAATCAATTCTTTAAAAAAAATTATAGTGGCAGACCAATAAAAAGAATTTAAAAAAAGAAAAGGGGATATATATCAATCATTATTACCATTCCAGTCAAAATTGTTCCAGTAAGTAGTATCACCCCATGACCAAGCTCCAATTCCAAGTGTTGCGACCTTCAAATCAGAGCCACCCAAATTCACCTTCTCTTCCACTCTCTTAACCGTCGCAGAACCCTCCGAAGCAACGCTTCTTATTCTGTGAACTCTTCTTGAATGACCCACAACAGTAAAAAAACCAGTGCTGCCTATATGAAGCGACATTGAGTCTAAACAAAATTAATAATAAATAAAATGAAACCAAATTTGCTAAATAAATATGAGAATATATACCAAAAAAACAGGTATTTATGTTATAACATGAAATATGAATGAATGAATGAATATTTATTGGATCGAAAACTCAAACAAGAGATAAATAATTTGCGGCACACGTTCTTGCAGAGGGCCAAGAATTCGTGATTCGTTGCTCCACGACACTTGTCGTCAGCACTTGTCGTGGGGGAATAACGTTAGTTCTCCACCGTGAACATAATGACCATAACATCCCTCCGTACCGCTCGGATAATGACCAATGACCATAATATCCCTATCTGTTCCCTAATCCAATCTAATACGGACAATTCTATAATGAAGAGGTGTTATCATGCATAGGATGAAGAGTTCTACTACTTTTATTTTAAAAATTAATAAAAAATAAAATAAAATATTCTACATGATTGAAATCCAACATTCATCAAACAAAATCTTCATCTCTTCATTATTGTCCTCTTCACCATAGTATGCACCATCTAATATATCTAGTCCCCAATCCCCAATATCCTCTATTCCCAATATATAAAAATTCAATAGTAATAGTATTGACAAATGTCCCATTTTCAAAAACTTAGCACAAATTCTTTACTTTTTAATGAATTGACATATATCATTCTCTTAGCACATTTCATGGATACACTATTAAATGAAAGACCATATAAAAAAAATAAAAAAATAAGATAATATTTTGGAATAAAAATTAAATTTATTAATTTAAAATTAAAATTTTTAACCATTAGATTAAAAAAAGAATATAAAAATTTAAAATGAATTTTACTATAAAAAAAATTTTGGATTTTAAATATAAAATTTGAAATATTATGTTTTAAAAATGAAAAGAAAATAAAAATTGAAAATTTTTTTCCTATTAATTAAAATATTTGTATTTTTATTAAATCTAATAAGTGTATAACTAAGTTTATTTTATCATGTATAAGTTAGTTAATCGACAAATTGTCTAATTTAGTGAGTTGATCAAAGACATTATGATATAGTGATTGCAAAAAGATTAACCAATCTAAAAAAAATCCAAAAGTAATAGTGTCAATGCATGACAAGTGTCCAACCCTAAAAAACCTAGCACAAATCCTTCATTCTTCAATGAATTGACCGGTGTCATCACCTTAGCGAATTCTATGAATACACCATTAAATGGATGACCATATAAAAATAAAAAGTAAGATAATATTTTGGAATAAAAATTAAATTTATCAATCTAAATTTAAAAATTTTAACCATTAGATTAACAAGAAGAATATAAAAATTTAAGATGAATTTTACTATAAGAAAAGTTTTTTGGATTCAAATATAAAATTTAAAATATTATGTTTTCAAAATGAAAGAAAAATAAAAATTGAAAGAAAATTTTGCTATTAATTAAAAAAATTGTATTTTTATTAAATCTAATAAGTGCATAACTAAAATTTTTTTATCAAGTATAAGTTAGTTAATTGACAAATTGTCTAATTTAGTGAGTTGATCAAAGACACTAAGATATATTGATTGCAAAAAGATTTAGCAACTTAAAAATAAAAAATAAGATAATATTTTGGAATAAAAATTAAATTTATTAATTTAAAATTAAAATTTTTAACCATTAGATTAACAAGAAAGAATATAAAAATTTAAAATGAATTTTACTATAAATTTTTTTTTGGATTTCAAATATAAAATTTGAAATATTATGTTTACAAAATGAAAGTAAAATAAAAATTGAAAGAAAATTTTACTATTAATGAAAAAAGAATAATTTTATTTGCATATCAAAATCAGCCACCAAATTTGCCACTAGTGTATAATACGCATTGAAATACAAAATACATGCTTAGTTTAACCCATTTTTAGTGTGTATTTAGTATTTCAATACGTATTATATACTAGTGGCTGATTTGGTGGCCGATTTTGGTGTACACCTAGCATAACTCATTAAAAAATTTGTATTTTTATTAAACCTAATAAGTGCAGAACTAAGTTTTTTTTTATCAAGTATAAGTTAGTTAGTTGACAAATTGTCTAATTTAGTAAGTTGATCAAAGACATTATGATATAGTAATTGCAAAAAAATTTAGCAATTTAAAAAAAATTGATAGAAAAAAGGAATAACATTTTTTCAATTTAAATTTTGTAAAGAAAAAGTCTTGATAACCAATATTTTTTTCCGATAATTACAATCTCATACAAATTTCCAAAAGTGGAATCGTGAGAGTCTTCAAGTTGATCACTGAAGAGAAAATTCTGGTGTTACTTTCATCCGCACTCAAACTCAAACTAAAAAAAAAAACTCACCAAGAAAAAATTATGTTGGATCATAATCATAGCCGTTAGTCACAAAAATAATCATAACTGTTTAATTATAAACACACAAAATCTTCAAATTAATTTAAATTCAAAAATTAAAATTAAAACCTAATTAAAACACTACCTTATCTTATCCTAACTTAGAAAGCAGTTGGAGATCGGACGGCGCCGACATCTTCCCGATCGAACCAGATCCAAGGGGATCCAAGGTTCCCCGGATCCAGATCTGCCATTGGAATTGCAAAATCTTCTTACCATGGCTTGGAAAAAGAACCTACAGTAGGAGCACGAGTTGGTGGTCGCAACATAACGCGAAAAGGGGCGGCAGTGCAAATCAGTGATGACGACGACTCGAGGAGGCGAAGACGCAAAGCAAGTAGCAAATCCGGCAAGTTGATGATGGGATAAACGGCAAGTATACCGTATCGTACAAGTAATACCACGGTGAAGTGGGTATCGTTCCCACGAGGAATAAAGGACCAAGCAATACTATCCCTTAATTAAACTAAGCAGATTCAAATAAACCTTGAGAGTGTGATGATGTATGATTCGAAAATAAGAAAGCAAATAAGAACAGAGTGTAGAAATATTACTTGTGAATTAATATGTGGATGGAATGTTAAGAGCTTTGGAGATGTTTTTCCTTTGAGGGCCAATGCATACATTCGAATATCAATTCTAGGTTCTCAATTATCAAGCACAACAATCTAGTGTAACTAAGCCCTAATCTCTTAGTGACTCAGTTTCTAAT
>JASCZI010181425.1:52472-65067 GCA_036250425.1 Stylosanthes scabra
TAGCATAGCATATAACGAAGAAGATAGCAATAACAGATAGCAGAGCAGATAACGAAGTAGAACAAAGACTCAAGAAAGACGACATAGACAAACACACAAGATAAAATAAGACAAACAAACAAGGCAAACAATCAAGCAAGGCAAGCAAGACAAACAAAGAAATGAAATACGGTAAACACACACAATCAAATGCGCAAACAAGTATGATGCATGCCTGGTCCTAAATGCAGGCCATGAGCTCATGCGTCGGTTTACTTCCCGCATCCGACGATTACTTAGGATCAAACCCAAGTATGGTTCACCACTGTCGAATGTCGTGGACTTTGGCTCGTCCAAGGCGGTCATGTTCCGTTGGCTAGAACATGTAGCATACCATGTCCCGTTGGCTAGAACAGGTTGCACACCCAAGTTCCTTTGGCTAGAACTGGTGGCATAAAGGTACCCTTGGTACTCTAGACATATGGTGAGGATCCCGTCACC
Source organism: Stylosanthes scabra (assembly GCA_036250425.1). NCBI lineage: Eukaryota > Viridiplantae > Streptophyta > Magnoliopsida > Fabales > Fabaceae > Stylosanthes > Stylosanthes scabra. Next base: position 52,953 of record JASCZI010181425.1, read on the forward strand.
AGCAATGGCTCCATAAAGCAAGAAACCGCATCGACAAGGGAACATGATGATCGTTACAGCCTTCCAGGTAGCTAGCCTTTCAAGCTCAATTCTCAGACAAACGGGATAACACCCAGCCCTTGCAGCTCTTATCACATAGTCAAGCGGGACAACACCCAGCCCTTGCAGCTCTTGTCACTTAGTCAAGCAGGACGACACCCAGCCCTTGCGGCTCTTATCACTTATTCAAGCGGGACGACACCCAGCCCTTGCAGCTCTTAGCTCAAAGTCAAGCGGGACGACACCCAGCCCTTGCATTTGCATTGCTCTAGCTTTAGCATTAGCCTCTCAACAAAGCATAACCTTTAGCGTTCACCGGTTCGTTCCATTGAACTGTTAGCCGGATAGCATTCTGTAGCCGGAATTGGCCTTCGGTCTACATGACTTAGCTGAACCAACCGGTCTGACAGTGACACAAGTCCGATAAGACCTATACTTGGTCGGTTGCCAGACCAATCCATTTCAAGGGATTAAACTGGTCCAGAACCATGAACGATTCCCAAGAAAGAAACCCGGTTCGGTCACCGTGTCCCATACCATCGTCGACCAACCGAATCGGTATCAACCGTCATATCTAGGTTTACTCACTCAAATTTGGGGCTTTCTCATTACGTGGCATATTTATACAAAAAGGCTCTACTATTCTCTTAAGGCTTTTACTTCTTAATTTCATATGATTCAATTATGAGAGCCTCTCATAGCTAAGTGATTAACAGCTTATGAATATCATTCTTCGTGGCTTTTATTAACTTATAATCTTTGCACTTAGCTTATATTATTAGTAGCTTATGATCATATGTCTCTTAGACTCTTTCAAAGGCTTTTCCTTATAACCATATATATATATATTATTCAAATAGATTTGTCATTCTTAGATCATTATCATATCAAATTACTTTTGGCTTTACTTTTATAGTAAGATATTTATTATTCTCAAAATAAGTCTTTCACTCATTTCTTATCTTACATATACAAATGTACTTATTGTTATATGTTATTAGTTTCAAAACCATTTAGGTATTATAATAACTATAAATATATTTTCTCCAAAACATATTTATTTTTCATGCCATTATCTTTTATTATGTGTTATCACTATTATTAGCATTATTATCCTCATTTATCCTCTTATAAGCTTCTCACTGTAATTATCATCGCTTTTAATTATTGGCTAGCTTCAATACTAACCGTTCTCTTGGATATTTTATTTAGCTTATATATATATATATATATATATATATATATATCAACATCTTATTTTATATTTATAAAACACATTTCTTTAGAGAAATTCCAGAATCAAGTACTTTTAATTAAATCCCATTTCGACCTTAGTGTTATTTTCCGAGAAACCGAAATAACACTAGTTTACTAAAACTCACATAGAAATTCCATTTTAAATCCTTTTCGACTCAAACCAAAGTCATTCATCTTCTAACACTTATTCTTACCCACTGTAAAAACAATTTTGCCATATATTAAGTTAAATGACAATTTTGCCCTTGCCATTTTCCTTTAAAAACCGAAATGCACTAGTTTACGAAAATATTTATAACTTTTTCGTTTCAAAACCTATGAAGGTTAAACCAGTTGCATTTCGTCGCTAATATATCCCTTTACCTCCAGTAAAAACAGTTTTAACAAAAGATATTTTCGAAATGACGAAACTGCCCTTGGACCCTTATACTCGTTTCGGATTTCAACTAGTCTAGGTAATTAATTTATTTACCTAAGGTGACTTTATTATTTTAAGGTGAAATTTTATATTTAAGTTTATTAGACACACGTTTAACCCCCTTAGAAACAGTTTTGAAATCAACTCTTATTAAATGACAATTTTACCCCTTTTACCCCAAAACTAGTAAAAATACTTTAAGCCACTTTAAAGCTTATTTCTTTTTACTTCCGAGGTCAAAACCATTTTAAGACATATTTATTTTAATACTTTAATTCTGAAAATTTTATAAAACATATTTAATTACCATTTTACCATTAGCTTTAAACACATTTATTTTCACTTTAAGTTATTAATCTTTTAGAACCGATTTATTATATATTTTAGTAGATCTTTTAATCATTTACATTTTTGCCCAAACTTGAGGAAACCCTTGGCCTCTTAGCACAATATAGCAAGCACAACTTAGCAAACACAATTTTTGATCATCATTGCTTATCAAGCAAGCACATGGCCGATTGGCCTTATAACATTATAAGCCACTTTTGGCAAGCATAAGCACAATATATCAAGCAATCAAGCATAGCAATGCATCATCATATATCAAGGCACTCAAACAAGCATAGCATTCATGTTCTCAAACAAAGCTTCAAGCTTTCAAGCATAGCATCACATATTCATTTTAAAGCTTTAATCTTTACCGAGCCTTTTAGCATACGAACCATTTTCAAGCGCATATATGACCCAAAACAAAAATCTATGGACCCTAACCCCCTTACCTTTTGTAGATCTCTTGTTTAGCCAAAGAATGGACACCACAAAGCCCCCCTTAAGGTCACGGCCAACCAAAAGCTTTAAGCTTGATCCCTAAACAAAATATATAACAAAGATGGTAACTTTATGTGAGTGTGGGCTCTCTAGGATCATGAATTAAAATGGTATTACACTTACCTCTACTAAACCAACAAAATGAAGGAGGAAAGGAGTGATGATGACACGACCAAGAGAGCTTGGAAGGAGCAAGCTTGATGTTGAAGAAAACCTTGAAGATGGTGGGGGTGGTGTGTACGGTCAAGAGGAGCAAGAAGGGTAGGAGCTTGTTCTTGCTATTTCTAATATGATGATGATGAAGAGGAGTGTAAGAAAAGAAGAATGGTGTATGATATGATGGTGTTTAGGCTTTGGTGTTCTTCATGATGTTCATGATGTTCATCATGTTCATATGAACATTCAAAGTGTTCTTGCTAAAAGGTGGTGTTTGATCTTTAAAGGAAGGAGAGAAAATGTGTTTTTGGTGTTATAGTGGGTTAAAAATCTGAAATGGATGATGAATATGGAGAGAGAGTGGTTCGAATATGATGGGAGAGGTTAGAGGATTTGTGGAGTTATTTTTGGTAGGATTTTTGGATGAAAGATTAAGTGAATGGTAAATGAGTTTAAGTGAAGGTAAATGGGGTTAAGTAAAATTCAATAACTTGGTGAAAGGGAGAGAGAGAGCTACGGATTGTATGAGTAGTGGGCAAGCATCTCATTTTTGTTTGTTTTTGTTATGAAGGATGTAGTATATTTTGTAGGGTAATGGTAAAATAAAATGATATAATAAGGTAAAGGTGGTAAAAGAAATAATATAATATAAATAAAGGTGGTATAGAAAGAATAAATGAGAAGCTTTTGCATGTTCCTAAGCCATGCAACCAATGAGAGAGAAGTCTTTATGAAAATGTGTCTCAAAAAGCAAAAAGTAAGAGAGAGAAAAACTAGAAGGTGTCATAAAATGTTCCTAGGGCATTCTTGGCATTACGTCTCCAATCTACGGGGCGACTAAGGTCCAAAGACGTATTATAGCGTCGCGCTATAATTTTAATATTCCGTCGTATTTCACTTTTTACCGAAATCACGACCGGACGTTTCGTGACGAAAACAAGCGTCGTTAAAATGGCACGAAATTCACACTGAGTTTCATCACCCTTGAGCTACCAACTCGAGCTTATCTAGGAAGGTAACAATTTTCGTCGGAGATATTTTTCTCAATATCCTCCGTTCGTTCTAAAAGCGGCCGAAACGGTTAAACCGTCGCCGAACAGCGTACTGTCGCTAAAAACAGAAATTTACCGAAACGAGCATACATTGGGGACGAACCCCACAGCAACCCTGGCTAGGGTATACAAGACCCATAAACACACCATCAAGCATTCGAAAACATATATTTACAATCAATCGCACGTTTCTGTTAGAAACGGGAATAGCAGAAAGACGGGGTGTTACAACATGTGTCATCACCTTAGCGCATTCTATGAATACACCATTAAATGAAGGACCATATAAAAAATAAGATAATATTTTGGAATAAAAATTAAATTTATTAATTTAGAATTAAAAGTTTTAACCCTTAGATTAATAAGAAAGAATATAAAAATTCAAAATGAATTTTAATATAAAAAAGTTTTTTTTCATTTCAAGTATAAAATTTGAAATATTATGTTTTCAAAATGAAAGAAAAATAAAAATCCCTACTATATAAAAATCCAATAATAATAGTGTCTATGCATGACAAGTGTCCAACACTAAAAAACCTAGCGCAAATTCTTCAATCTTTAATGAATTGACATGTGTCATCATCTTAGCGCATTCCATGAATACACCATTAAATGAAGTACCATATAAAAAAATAAAAAATAAGATAATATTTTGGAATAAAATTAAATTTATTAATTTAAAATTAAAAGTTTTAACCATTATATTAACAAGAAAGAGTATAAAAATTTAAAATGAATTTTACTATAAAATGTTTTTTGAATTTCAAATATAAAATTTGAAATATTATGTTTTCTAAATGAAAGGAAAATAAAAATTGAAAAAATTTTTTGCTATTAATTAAAAAAATTTTATTTTTATTAAACCTAATAAGTGCATAGCTAAGTTTTTTTTTTATCAAGTATAAATTAGTTAATTGACAAATTGTCTAATTTAGTGAGTTGATCAAAGACATCATGATATTGTAATTGCAAAAAGATTTAGCAACTTTAAGAAAAAAAATTGATAGAAAAAAGGAATAACATTTTTTCAATTTAAATTTTGTAAAAGGAGAATGTAAAAAACAAAATGTAATTTGGGGCATTTTGGATCGATTTCATAATGAAATTTAAATATCGTATTTATTTATGAGTATATATTATTGTGTAATGAAATATGAGATTTTAAACTAGACATGAGACTATATTTTAATATCATATATTATTTGCAAATTACTTAAATATTTATGTTATTAGAATATGATTGGTGATTATGTTTTAATTTTGAAATTTGATTATTAAAAATCCAAATTTCATCATTCTCGAATGTAATAAGATTTCATCAGATTTAGTATTGGGTTAGGGTCCAAATATATAATACATACAGTCTATGTTTTGAATTGGATATGGATTATGGGAGACACAGCTCACATGACCTCATGAATACTCCTACTTACGTCTGTCTTGAAATTATTATTTTATAAAACATATTATTTATTAAATGATATGATTTATTAAAATTATTAACTAATTGCAATGAGATTTAATTTGTCAAAAATTATAAAATTATTTATCATATTTTTTATAATTATATTAATTTTTTCTTATATCTTCGAGAGTACATATAAAATATTCATATGCATCTTATTGAGTGTCTGTTTTAGAGCAAATGACTTTTGTCGATTATTTTTAAAATGCTAAATATTTCTCGTGCATTGCACGGGTATATACACTAGTATAATCTAAACACACACATACAAATAGTAGATTTGGTGAGGTGGCATTCACACATATAATTTGATAAAAATTTTAAATTTATTATTGAATTGAATATGTTCACAAAAAAATTGAATATGATGGGATATGAGAGCTATGCTAGGTGTACACCAAAATCAGCCACTTGTGTATAATACGTATTGAAATACTAAATACACATTAAAAATGAGTTAAATTACACATGTATTTTGTATTTCAATGCGTATTATACACTGGTTGCTGAGTAATCAAACCAAAACAGAAGCAATTACCTCTCAGTAACTAGTTTCCCAATGCATAAAAAACGGGAATTAACCTTGAATAAAACCAAATATTTTGTTATTGAAGATAAACGAGCATGAACTAATCAACTTTGTGAGTTTAGTGACTCATGACAAAGAGTGCAAAACCTATGATTTTCTAAAACTGAATGTTAACTACTAGATCCTTACTTCAGTGTAAAACTAGCCTATTTATACTAATTACTAATCCTAGTTTCTAACCTAATTCAAATTAAATTCAAATCAAATTAAACCTAATGAAATTACAATTATTGACAGTAAATTAAAATTCAGCAGACTTGATCTTTGGGCTTTAGACTTGGCTAATTCATCTTCTGATTTCTCTTTCTCAACCTGCAGACTTAGGCCTTGAGATTCACCATGATTTGGGCTTTATAATTTGAGATTGAACTTTATTAGATCATGGGTGAGACTTGAGAAAACATGGGCCAGGAACTTGGGGAACAAGGCAACGCCTAGTCTTGATGGACCAAGCCTAGGCGTAAATTTGTTTTGTTGCAACAAGAGAGACCACGCCCAAGTGTGGTTGCTTGTGGCTGGTGGTGATGGGATCACGCCTAGGCGTGAGTGAGGTTTGGTGCTTATTGTTATGTAGCTGCCCTGTTTGTTGTTGTCGACGCCTAGGCGTGGTTCTTTTTGTGCTCCAGGGTTGCTCTTTAACCACGTTTGGACGTGGCTTTTCCCTTCTTGTGGTCACGTTTATACGTGACCCTTAACTCCAGGGTGAGCATTCAACCACGTTTGGATGTGGTTCTCCTCTTCTTGGCCACGTCTGGCCTTCTTTTCCCCATGGTGAGCATCATCACGTCTAGATGTGGCTTTGCTCAATGAGCCACATCTAGACGTGGTCCTCAACTTCCTCCAGGGTAAGCCTTGCCACGTTTAGACGTCGATTTTGTCACCTTGACCACGTCTAAACGTGGTTGATGTTACTCCAGGCTTCTGATTTCTTCATTTTCAAGCTTCCTCATTTTCTTCTTGTTTTCTTTCAATTCCTACAAACAATCAACTCAATACTCAAAGCCATGTATAATTAAGATTTATATGAGTTTAGTTGAATAGTTAAGCTAAGTGTTTACTTAAAACACAAGAAACTAGTATCTAAAATCATAAATGATGCACACACATCATTATTTTACTATTTTACTTGCATGAGTTATAATATGTCTGAATACAAAAAATACTTATCTTATAGAGAAAATAAAACTTATCACTGCATATTTACAATTCTAATATTTGAGGTTAGTTTTTATGTAAACGTGTATAAAACTAAAGACATTTTGTTCTGGGCTAGTCTCCGGGATGAGCTCTTCCACGGATGTAAGTACTCGGTTGAGCTCCAAAAGGGAAGAACACAAGACGACCGGAGTTTGGAATTGCGGGGGGTGGACCTGCAAGACCATTCCGACGTTCAAGTCAGTAAGATAATTACTTGTGTGTATAAGTGAGGAAAGGAGAGAAAACATATCTTGACCTAAGTTAATTATGTTTATATATATATAGAGGTTTTAAGGTGGATATTTGTTCGTTATAGAGAATCCCTATTATTTAAGGGCAGTTACATGTTCTTATCTTCCGTTACTTAGCGGTTACAAGTTCTTTTCTACCGTTACATATGTTAATTTAGTCACGCACGTCTTCTTCCCAAACCATTACGCTATTGTTGCTTCTTCCTCCTTTTCCTCCTTCTACATTGCCACTGTGGTCCTCCTCCTCCTCTATTGCTGCCATCGTCATTACAATGATCTTCATCCTCATTATCACCATCGTCATCATTATCATCATCATCATCATCATCTTCTTCTTCTTCTTATTCTTCTTCTTCTTCTTCCACCTCCTCCTCTGTCATCATCGTCGTCTCCTTCTTCCTCCTCTTTCATAAGCATATTCTTCTTCTTCTTCTTCAAAAATTGAACCGAAATAAAATGCTATATTGAACAGTAATTTAATAACAAAATGAACTGAAATAAATTGTTGATTAGAATTTGAATGAAAACTGCAAAACAGAACTGAAATACTAAACTGAACCAAAATAAAAGCAATAATGAACCGAAATAAATGCTAAACAAAATTTTAAAAAATAACATTGAAATGTTTTACCAAATTTAATAGAAATAGAAAGCCATAATGAACCAAAATAAATTATTCACGACTTTGAAAAGCACGACCAAACTAAGTCTAAAAAACTAAACCAGAAAAGATAATATTCTTAACCAAAAGCTAACTTAAAATGCACTGAAATAGCTCAAGAATGGGTTTACCTGGTTATGACTTAGTTGGTGAAATCACTTGTTCACTAATAATTCTAGAGAACCAAACAATTTTACCAACCAAGCTCAACCAAGTCTCTTTCTCTCATCGATTTTTTTCTTCACTATTGCGCCAACTAGGTTTGTTTTATCATGGTCATTCCTTCTTCCTCTCATCATTCTTCTTCTCCTTCTCCTTTTCTGTTCCTTCTCAGTGACAACGACAACGACGACAAGGAATATGAGGAGAAGGAGAAAGAAGAAGAAGAGGATGACAATGGCGATGATGACATTAACAATGGAGAAGAATAGGAAGAAAAAGAAGTATAATTAACATAAAGAAGGGAGGAGGAGGATTAGGAAGAATGAGGAGGAAGAGAAATACAGAGAGGAAGAAGGAGGAGGAAGAGGAGATGAATACAACTAAGAATAATGTCCTTCGTTTTCAAAGAAATCTGGTTCTATTTTCCAATGAAATCTAGTTCTGTTTTTCAACGAAATACAATTCGTTTTTTGCAACGAAATCCAATTAGTTTTTCAACGAAATTCATTTCATTTTCCTTAAAAAATTGGTTCGTTTTTGTTAAAAAAAAAACAAAGAAGTAGGAGGAAGAAGAAGAAGAGGAGGAGGAGGAGGAGAAATCTGGTTCCCCTTTTCAAATAATATGTTTCTGTTTTTCAAAGAAATCTAGTTCTTTGTTTCAACAAAATCTACTTCGTTTTCTCTAGAAAATCCGTTTTGATTTTGAAAAAAGCAACGAAGGAGGAGGAGAAAGAAGAATAATGTAGCAGAGAAGAAGAGGAGAAAAATGGAGGATGAAGACGAGGAGAAGAAGAAGGAGAAGAGGAAGAAAACGAGCAGGAGGATGAGAAGGATAAAATGGTAGAAGAAGAAGAATATGATGACGACAACAACGATTGCGGCCGTAGCGACAACAACGACTGTGGCAGCGTCAATGCAGACGAAAGAAGAAGGAGGATGAGAAAAAATTGTAGCAGAAACGAGAAAAGAAGAACACATGTATTTTCACATTGAGAGGATTATTTTTTTTATTTTTTACATGGTTGAACTTATTCATGTAATACGTATATGCGTATCCTTGCTTACATAAATACTTATATTTTAAAAAAGAAATTTAAAGCAAGCAGCTTGATATTTAAGCCACGACCAAAGATACAAAGGAAAATATGGCAATTAAAAAAAAAAAAAAAACCGTCTTTGTCCAAACTTCAAAAGACTTCAGACGCAAAGTCCAACAACCAATAACATGAACCAGCGTGGCAAAATTTCATCACAGGTCCATTGCAAGCTCAACAGCTTGAACAGCACCTTGCCACGTCAACAACGACTCTCATACCGCGCAGCTGCACCTACACTCTCCCGCACCAGATCATAGCCGAGTCTTCTCCATCTCAAAGACTCACCACTCTCCCACTCTCTCTCTCAAGTCTCAACCCTTGCACTCTCAGCCTCTCACACCTATCTCTCACTCTCTCTGTCCTTCAAACCTCGCCTCGCCGCCCGCTCCCTTCCGTTGGCCGTCAATGGCGGCCTCCGATGCTCACAAAGGTGATGTCTCCATGAGGAACGCCTTTGGAAGCGTGCTCGCATTTCTCATCCTGCTCCTGATCGGTGTTCTCGCCTTCTCGATCCGTCTCTTCTCTGTAAGCATTTTCGGAAAAACTCCTCTTGCTTCCGCAGATCTGTTATCTACGCCTCATTTACTCTTTTCTCCATTTCCAACGCAATTGGATGCTTCTCAATTCAGTTGAACCTCTGACCGTTCAATCGAACCGTTTCGTCTTGTATATATAGCAATAGAGTTTGTAATTATCGTGTTTTTAGGTAAAGAAACAAGATAGCTGAATCACGTTTACTTAGTTGTAACTGTTCTGACAATTTTTAGGGACTTTACTGAGCCAAATCCATTTATCACTCGCCAGTTAAGTCAACGATTTTAGAAGTTTTAACTATTGGCGTCATATACATAGAATCAGTTCATGAAATGCAAAGCAAGATCGTTTTAATGTGATATATAGTCGTCTTAGTATGTGGTGTCATTTTAAATTTACATTTGAAATCTCAAAAGTGAAATTTCCAGTTCTTTACTAATATTGGAGTGAATATTCTAGTATTAATATGTACATTAGAAAGTTGTAAATTTAAGTCTTTGGATGGGTTGAATTATAGTTTGCAAGATTGGAGTTCTAATAATTTTCTTTTTAATTTTTTTAGTATGTATGAAACCAGAAGCATGAATGCATTCAGTGCACTTATATTTTGTATTATGTGTAGGTTTTTCCCGTAATTTTGGTTGAAATGATTGCTCGAAATGGTGATAGTGTAGAAATTTATATGAACTGACTAGGGTTTAGGGTTTACCGTAGAAATTTATATGAACTATCTTGCACTAATTTAAAACGCTCTTTTGCTTTGAAGTATCTGCTTTTGAAAATTCAGAGATTAAACATTTCATTCCATTTTTTTGTGTATTCACATTTTTTAATGCATTTCTATTTGTTGGGGCATTGTTTGCAGGTTATAAAGTATGAGAGTGTCATTCATGAATTTGATCCATATTTCAATTATAGAGTCACGCAGGTGAGCATTATTTGGAAAGAACTGCTTTACCAAATTTTCTCTGGAGGAGTGATATGCTGGTTTAATGGCTTTTTAAAGTTGACCTTTTCTTTACACAGCCATATGCAGCATATGTTCAATATCGCTTTTTTAATCTCAATATTATGAAGTTTCACAGGAGATGACAAACATGTTGTTGGTTTCAGTTTTTGACAAAGAATGGGATATATGATTTCTGGAACTGGTTTGATGACCGAACTTGGTAAGTGGCTGGTGTTTAAGATTGACACTGTTTTCCTCCACATATTTAGTTCAAGTTAGTTTCATGTTACTCTTCAATATTTAGGTATCCTCTTGGTCGTGTAATTGGTGGGACTGTCTATCCTGGTTTGACCTTGACAGCAGGAACCTTATATTGGTAAGTATTTAGAAGTACACAGCTAGAGATAGTTGTCCTATTCTATGGTTTATTTGTTAATTTATTTTTTCTAGTAAATAAATGCTTATGATAATATCATGTGATGCAAGCAATTATTTCAAAGTTTACTAGGCTGGTTGATATTTTTGAATCATTCTCTTCTGGTGTCAGGTTGCTGCATTCTTTGAACATCCCACTCTCTGTAGAAACTGTCTGTGTGTTTACTGCACCTATATTCTCAGCCTTTGCTTCATGGGCAACTTATCTTCTGACAAAGGTTTGTCATAGCTAAATTGTGCCTTGGACGTTTTTGTTGTTTGCTAATTTTCTGTGGCTTTTTTTCTTGTAGGAGGTTAAGGGTGTTGGAGCTGGCTTGACAGCAGCTGCTCTTTTGGCCATGGTGAATTTCTTAATAGGCTTTGTCAGAGACTTACTGATTTTTTTTTTCTTTGTTGCCAAATTTCCTATTTGATTATAAACATTGGTTCAGTCATTCAGAATATCTGAATGTACAAATCATTGTTATGTAATAGTAGTATATGATGATATCAACCATGAAGCTTGATGTGTAAGTCTGTAAATGAAGTGGTGTACCGTTGCAATGGTTTCCCTCTTTTGATATGTTGTAGTTGTTGTTCCCTCGATTCTCTCTTATGTGTAATTAGTTGCATTACACTAAATCTAGTCATGTTTGCAGGTCCCCTCTTATATATCTCGATCAGTGGCTGGAAGCTACGACAATGAAGCTGTGGCTATATTTGCATTGATCTTCACTTTCTATCTCTATCTTAAGGTACACAATGGAAGCAAGCAACTTTACCTTATATTGAATGGACTTCTTCTTTAAAAACATTTGTTTTGTAGACATTTCCTTCAACCATTAGCATGTATTATCATCATTGTGTGATGATAGGTTATTTTAATACAATGATAAACTGTCTGTTCTTTACAACTCAGCATAAAGATTATTTCGGTTTCTCTATATTTAACGTATTTGAATTCTGACTTTGTTTACATGTTATGTAGACACTAAATACAGGCTCCCTCTTTTATGCGACTTTGAATTCCCTATCATACTTTTATA
>JASCZI010181425.1:68002-79260 GCA_036250425.1 Stylosanthes scabra
ATATTTTTCTGGTCAAAAGTTTTTTTTTTATTTATTTTTTATTTTTTCTTCTTCCCAGCTGCATATAAATTTTCTGATAGATGTCTGTTTAACTTTTTACCACTTAGAAGATGAACTTATTATAGGCTGTCTACTTACATTACTTTTGAAAATCATTGTTTGGAGAAACGTGATTTTTAGCTCTATGTTCTTTGTTTTATACTATTCCTGAAACTTACAAGTGTGATATTTCTGTTGCCAAGGAAATTGGTTCATGCATATTTGAGGTGATCCAACTGTAGTCATGAATTAACTATAGGTCAAGTATACCTTTCTAGAAAAACTATTTGTTTCTTATGTTTTTTTAATTGGGCAGTTGGTAAGTGGAAGTGATGAATGAGTGGTTCAAGTTACTGGAAAGTATTTTTTAATGATTTATAAGGAGATATTCTTTAATGGTTTAAAGGCATATTTACGGACGGTTAGAGATATTGATGCAATGCACAATTTGTTATAGGTGGCATCTTGGTGGGATTATGGATACCAAACAACTGCCATGGCTAACCGAACTGTTATTGTTGACAATAATACTTGGAATAACACACATATTGCCACTGTTGGCACTGCCATGTCTTCTCCAGAGAAGGCAGCTTGGGAAATTTTCCACTCCTTGGATGTCAAATATGTTCTTGTTGTCTTTGGAGGTTGACTCTTTCTCTCTTTGTTGAGATTTTCCACTCCTTGGATGTCAAGTTACCCTATCTGATTTGTTTCTATACCCTATTATTAGGATTGGTTGGCTATCCCAGTGATGATATTAACAAGTTCCTTTGGATGGTTCGTATTGGAGGGGGTGTCTTCCCACACATAAAGGAACCAGATTACTTAGTAAGTAATGCATATCCAACATACATTATTTTATCAAGGCATCTATATTTGGTGTGGGACTTCTTTGACTGTAGCTTCCTTCCTTCGTTGCTTGTTATGAGGAATGTTAACCTCTGTTTCATTTTTCTTGTTCAAAAGAGGGATGGTCAGTATCGTATCGATTCTATGGCGACACCAACTATGCTAAACTGCTTGATGTATAAACTTTCGTACTACAGGTAAGCTTTTCTATTTTTAGTTCAGTTTTTTTCATTTTCAATTTTTAATATACTTATCCCCTCTATCCTGGAATTGTTCCAGATTTGTGGAGACAGATGGTAAGGCGTTTGACCGAGTGAGGCGGACAGAAATTGGCAAGAAATATTTCAAACTTACCCATTTTGAAGAGGTCAGATTGATTTCTATTGTAGACTTTAACTTTAGGGTAAAGTATACTTGTTGTCTTAGAAGTTTTCAAACATGTAGAGAAAATAGGAAAAAGAATGGAAGAAATTGTAGAAAAAAATCCAATGCAATCCTTAACCAAAGCTCAAATCTTTCACTTGGTGCCATGTCAAATCTCATTCCCATGAGGTCATAGAGAAGATTTTCAAATCAAATTCAATGAATCAGTTCTGAGCTGAAGCTGATTAGAGGGAATCAAAGGGAATAACCCAATTCTCAGCCCGCTAATCTCATAACACACCAATGCAATTATAACTCTTCCTCGGAACTTCAGAAAACACATGCAAGGTGTCGGTATCAGTAAGAGCAAACTTTTTGTTAGGGAAAATCATCGCAAGTGAGTGGCACTGAATAGGCTGGAGTGTGTGGCAGCGAGGAGGGCGAGAATGAGGGTGATTGTTAGGGTGAGGGTTGAGAGGTGTTATTTCAATTTGGTGGTAGTGGAATGGGTGTTTGGTGGTGAAGACGAAAAAGTGCAGAAAGGATGATGATTATGTTGATAAAGATGATGTAGATAAATGTATAGGGATAATATTGGAAAAAGAATTGTCTAACAAAAATTTGACTAAAGGATAGAATTGAAACTTATTTAAAATGCAAGAGACGAAGCAAATTATATGTTTAGGGAATTTTATTTATTTATTTATTTTGAAACTTTCAAAAACTTAATATAGAAGGAATATACTTTACCCTAGATTTTATATTAACCAAAACTTAGAGAACAGCTTTCTTATCCATCCTTTTTCATGCTTGGGATGTTCTTCATACTATGTGCTTTTCTTTGGATAGCTAATCCCACGTTTTTCCTCCATTAGACAAATAATTTCTGTCATATGGAGTACACAGAATCAATTTTGTTTCCATTTCTCAAAAGGTTGTCAATATCTATATCTCGACTATCAATTTTCGTCATATTTTTTGCCCCCTAAAGTTGACTCATTATTGAATGTGTCATTTATTGTAGTTTTGTATTTGACATTTCTCTGTACTGTATAAGTCCACTGGATTTGGTTTCAAGTTGAGATTCACCCCACCATTTCTCTAGCCCGTTCATTTGTACGTTGCATTCATTGAGATTTGAGAAAAGCAAAGCAACAATCAATGGCTTGATCTGTTTTCGTCTGGGAACAATCTCATTGTGTTTTTGATATGGCAATTGCCGTTTATGTGCACTTTTGATGTCTTCATGGCTTGTAATGCCTTTCAGGTATTCACAACTCATCATTGGATGGTTCGGATTTACAAGTTGAAACCTCCAAAGAACAGGATTCGGGGAAAGAGCAAAAAATCTAAATCGGTATGTATATGGTTTTCTATATGCCTTGGTTTCTATTATAATTTCTGATTAAAATTTAGTGATCGTAGCCATAACCGATCTTCTAATTCTTTGTTTTTTGCAGAAAACAAGCTCAACGACCACCTCGAAAAGAAAAGGAACAAGAAGAAACCCGTTTTAGTTTATCAATGACATACTTAAGCACGTGTTTCATGTATACAAGGTTCATGATGAGATTTTTCCGGAACAATTAGTTAGTCCAACATGAGTGTCGAATGATTAATGAAAGATTTTGGAATTAGTTTTCTGGTTAAATGATCATGATCTCATCTTTAGGGTTAAAAAACCACCGCATGAATGGTTTTTACTCCTTATTCATGCATAAAATGCCTCCTTTTTGGCTTCCCTTTTTTGGCTTGCTGGAGTCCTCTCTTGAATTCAACAGTTCAACTTTCAAGCATGCTGCGTGGATGCTATGGGCACACAAAAAATTAGGTACTAATATAATACATGTTAAATACTTTTTGTCTTTAAAGTTTGACAAAAAGTTTAAAAATATCCCCCAAGTTTTTATTTGCTTCAATTTTATCCTTAATGTTTTCAATTTATATCTATTTTATCCTTGTTTTCAAATTTTTTCCGGTCAAAATATGAACATTTTTTTTTCCAATTCCTCCCACAAAAACTTTTCACAATCACAATCATAGTCATTCCAAAACATTTTGCTGCCGCATTCTGGGAAGGAGATCGGGGTTATGGAAGGGGTTGAAATGTCACCTTTTAAAAGGAAAAAGTCTTCAAAGAATATAGAGACGTTATAGTTAGTGAGAGGAAGAAATGATCTAAGCATAGCAAAGAAGGGTGAGGCAACAATCATGGTGGCGCTGGTAGCAAGAACAATGGCAGCGGCAGCTTGGACAACAGGATTTCCGGTGATCTTCTCTGGCGGCAATATCCAGCATTGGCAACTGCAGAGGTGGTATCTTAAGTTGATGTCAACGGCGACGACAACATAAATGGCTTCTCCCTCATCAGTTAAGGTGGGTCCTCTTAGGCTAGGTTTGGTAATGTTTTGACTCTAAAAGAAAGTCGGCTGAACTCTTTAGGCTCTCAAAAAGCTGCTGACGGAGAGCCACAACATAATCGTTTGGTAAAACATATTAAAATTGGCTCTTAATAAGTAGAAGTCATACATATAGCATTTGGTAAATATATTTAATAATAGCTCTCAAAATATTAAAATATTAAAATGATCTTTTGTTATTATATCATGTATTAATGTAAAATTAAATACAATTAATTTGGGATAAAATTGATTTTTAATTAAAATATAAGGTTAATTTGTCATTTTGCTTATTAAGAAGCCAGAGTCAGTTCTAAAAAGCTAGGAATAAAAGCATTTTGGCTCTTTGAGTTACCAAATGTAAAAAAATGGCTCTTGTAGCAGGAGCACTTGACCGAAAAGCTTTACCAAACCCGTCCTTAGTTTTTCTCGCTCCCCTTTTGCAGCGACTCCTACTCTAGCAACCGTTGTTTCTGTTTCTCTCTCTTTTTCACTCATCTCTCTCCCCTTCTCGGTCCGCCAATGTGAGAGTGGGTGGGGTTATCTTTTGTATGAGATGAGTAGGGGTTGTTTTGGTTGTAGCTGGTGGCAGTGGGTGAAGATGGAGTATGAGACTGTAGATAAAATTTAAGGAAAAAAATAATTTGACTAATAGTTGACTAAAAACATTAAAAATAACGGTTTTTTTAAAATTAAAATAAATTAATTATAGGTATTTTTTAAAGTAATAAGAACAAAAATTACAATTTTCCCGATAGCGGCTGATTTTTAATGTAAGTAGTTTTTGCTTCGCTATCTTTTCTATCACGAGGATAGTAGAACGTCACCCACAAAATTGTAAATAACATTATATCATGGATTAAGAAAAATTATATAGGTCGGGAATATTTGAAAAGATGTTAATCAATGTCAATCATATAATTATAATTCTTAGGGATTCTTCTAGCATAGGCTAGTTGGTGTTCTTTTCTTGGATCGTCACCAAAAAAAAAAAACCAACTAAAAGCTAAACTTACCTTCAACTTGTTGGAAAAACAGGTAACTGCTAGTAAGCTTGTATCCTACAAAAAATGTCCATCCTAATAATTTTATAAACTTACTTTTAAACACCTAGCAATAACAATCAAATAGCAATATGAACACATGAAAAATTATCCCATAAACAACCATATGAATTCATGTTATGAAAGATGAAAACACTGATAAAAGTATCATGAAAAATAGAAACGAAATTTGTATTCACAAAAGATGATGTCCGTCTGTCAGAAGTATCCAGATGTTATAATTACATTAATTTCGTTACCTGCCCTTCTAGCATGGTCGTTAAACATCCTAGGTGGCGTCCCCAATTTTCTCACATGGATTTAATAAATTATTTTAGGTAAAGTAGTGGACGACAAAATAACAATTAACTCTTATTGAAAGGGTAATTGAAACTTTGTTGAAATGAAGTTTACCTTTGGCACCATCATGTGAAACACTGTATCATTGACAAGCCCAATTCAATGGCTTATGAGTGGGCATGGTATTTTCAAAAATTGGAATACAGGAATGTCATCAGTTTGTCCAAAGCCACATTTATTTTGAATCAGCAGGAGTGCTATTTGGAATGTTGTTCGTATATCTAGGGAATGCATCGTCATATCAACATAAGCAAACTAATGCATGTTTTATTCATTATTATTATTATTATTATAAGGAAGATGCTTTCCTCTGAATGAGTTTTGTTCCTTTCTTGTTTGTTAGGGGAGATGGAGTAATACTGGTTTCCCCGCCTCTGAGGACTGCATAACAATTGACATGCATGGAAACTTTGTAATCATTTTAATGAAGCCTAAGATGTATTAGCTTATTAAGATAGTGGTTATGATCAGATTAGTCCCTTAATTGGCTTGCTAGTGATTCATTTCTGTTTGAAACACTCAAAGATTTTAATTTATTGAGCATGAGAATCACAGAATGTCTGTAAGGCAGTTACCAAAATTTGAAAGAATTGATATCGTTACGAGAGTAACTAGTATGCATTAAATGCTATATAAGATTAAAACTATGTCAACCAGCTACAAGAAAAGGATGCAGTTATCCTTCTTTCATTAATAGCCATGTTATCTGATTCTATTTTACTTAAGATGCATATATTCAGGGTGATTCCTACTTGGCCTCAGCAGCTTAGAGCTTTAATTTCCTCAACATCATCATAACTGCCAAGGAATATGGGAGATCGCTCATGCAATGATGCAACTTC
Source organism: Stylosanthes scabra (assembly GCA_036250425.1). Taxonomy (NCBI): domain Eukaryota; kingdom Viridiplantae; phylum Streptophyta; class Magnoliopsida; order Fabales; family Fabaceae; genus Stylosanthes; species Stylosanthes scabra. The sequence continues at coordinate 73,898 of JASCZI010181425.1, forward strand.
TTAGGAATCAAATCAAGTGCCTGTTAACATACATAGCCAATCTGTCACTTCTTTGCCAATAATGCCTTCACAAAATAATAAAAAATAGCAATTACCCGTTGCTTGCCAGTGAATGCTTGTCCTCCTGCTTGTTCCATCAGAAATGATACACTAGACATAAAACAAGCTAAATTGAGGTTCTTTCTTCTTTTTTATTTTGGCTCCATAGATATAGGAAAAGTAACAATATTAATAATAAATTTAGGGCCAGTCAAACAATTATTTATGCAGAGTTTGACATACCGAAGTTTCCCATTGGAGCTCTTTTTATCAGCAGGGTACAAGAAGATACCACTGTATAGCAATTTTCGATGGACGTCAGCTACCATGCTGTTAATGTATGTAAAACTATGTTAGAAAAAAGCATCTTTGGGGATGTTGTATATCACACATGTTGAGAAAGAGAAACCGTGATACCTTCTAATATATCTTAGAGACTTTGGCGATGAACCATCTTTGGGGAACTTGCATTTCTCCACATAAAGGAAAAACATGATTTGCAATATTGTCAAAAATTGCAGTATTGTTTTGGAAAACATTTACTATTAAGATTTCACAATTCAAACGTGCGAGACAGTAAGACCATCCCAGTTCATGGCATTTCCTTCATTCACTGAATAAATCTTGCCTTTCTTTGGGATCTGCAGAGTGCAGAAAAGTAAAAGCAATTTATATATGACAGAACTTGATGATGTGAGTCATTCTTACTCCAAGGGTGCTCTTGGATTGCTTGGATTCGTCCCACTAGCTAGCTTTGGCTCTTTCCTTGGAGAGATGCTATCTGTAGCAAATATGCCAACTTCAATATAAAAACAAGACCAGGAATTATTCAAATACAGTATAACATAGCAATATTCCCTTTCAACAGCTTGCTCATATTTGATTGCAGCATCATCATATTATTAACAAGTTCTGCTAATAGTTTTACATGGAAATACTCAACATGGATAAAATCCAATCCATTTAACAGGAGGAAAATAGTTGCACCAACACTAAAAAAAAAAGAATATTTTTATTTGACAGACACCAATTATAAATTTTTATATGTTTGTTTAATGCTTGTAGTTGTTCATATGAAATTTCAATTACACTCCCTCCACTAATAACTTGCCATTCTATTTCACAAATAGAAGCAAAAGCAAAAGAAGAAGCTCCCTAGAAAAAGGTATATTGGGAATAAGGGTGTTTGAGTGCCATTCCCTCGCTGAATGAGAAAAGAAAGGAGGTTTGGGGTACTTCAGGAAGGTCTTAAGGAAAACCAATGGGGTACTTAAGGAAAGAGAGCAAAAAGAAAAACTCGAAAGGGTGGACCATGCATGTAAACCATTTGGCAAAAAGCTTGCAAGTGCAAGATTAGCTAACCTAGTTTAGACCAGCACCCAATTCCTTTCGCTTCAGCTCTAAAGCAAGACGTTCGTTCTCAAGCTTAATCCTTTCATTCTCCAGCTTCAACTGCTCCAGCTCCCGATCTTTCTTCTTACTGAACTTCTGCCACTTGAATCTCTGCTTCTCTACTTCCAACATCTCAATCTGTATCTGTAGTTTCTGTTCTTCTAACTGAATTGTGCGAGATTCAACCCATTGATTCTGTAACCATGCAGCTCTCAAGTTTTCAGGTAAAGCTTGATTCGCGTCTGATTGGACCATTCGCGTCTGAAAACTTTTGTTATATTCTTGACAATTTAAAGAATTCCCAAAAGTAGCAGAGTCTTCTTGACCTTGTCCTTGTTTCAATTTCCTAATAGGTCCCACTAATACCCCGTGGATTCCTCTGCAATCCCCATGGGAAGCATGATTCTCTTCAAATTCATCATGATCATCAGTTTCCATATCTTGATCATCTTCTTCATGATCATCTCTACTTCGGAGAGCTTGCTGCAGTGATCGTTGCAATGCAAGGTCATGGGGTAAATGCAATCGGTTATTATTATGGTAAGAACACATCTCTTCATAAAAAAGCTGTTTTGAGCTTAGTATCTTTCGAACATCATCTTTTTCTTTCTCAGAAAGATAGTCAATTAAATCTAACAGCGCAGGATTTTCAACAACCTGACAAGAAGTGCCCCTGCCAAGCATATCATTAAGCCTTTTATAGCGTTTATTCAGATCATTGAATTTATCCTCACACTGCTGAGGGGAAACATGATAACCCCTTTCAGCCATGACCTTGGAAATAGTCTTCCATTTGCCCTTCTTTTGAAAGACCACAACTTTTCTTCTTCTGGCAACATCAGAAGTTGAATCCTCGCCTATATACGAAACAGCTGTTATCATAAGCTTCACCATCTTATCAGTCCATTTGACCCGCTGCCAAGGCGATCCCTTCTTCGTTCTGCCTGCTTCATGATGACCATCACCACCATCCTCGGTCAAACTCAGCTCATCTTCATCACTCGCAGAGTTTTTGCTTCTGTCTGTTTTATCAAACTCAGCCATTGACATAGTCTGATCACACATGGTCCCCGTTGTAAGGGGAAAAGTTGAGGATTGTCCAGCAGACCCATGGCAAGGAAGAGTTTGATGCTGGATGATGGTATGCGGCACACACTGGGATTGGTGATGAACTCGCATTGGACCAGGCAAATCAAAACCACCAAAAGAAGCTCCTCCTTGAACAGCACCACCCTGTGACAAATTCCCTTCCATTGCTTTTCACCGAAACCACCCACCAGAATCAAACCAATGAATGCATTCCACCTTAAATCCTGTAAATGCTGTTCATCAAACCTACAGATTATAATTAAAAAAATCAATCAAAATCCTCCAAAGTCCAAGCAATCCCTTTTCAACCCCACCTACAATATTCTAGAATTCCAGCCGAATAAAACACCTAATATCCACACCCTACCAAAAAATGGAACCTTTTTCCAAAACACCATTTCATATACCAATATTCGAAACCAACAAAGACCAAAATTTCACAAGCCAACACCAGTTCCACAAACACCCAGAAACAAAAACTAGAAGAAAATGCTGAACAAAAACACAAAAAGAGCAAGAGCAGAGAAATTCAAATAATAATTAAACTTAATGCTTGTTTCATATGCATCACATGGCAAATACTTGTGCAGCAACAAATCAACAATATATATATATATATATATATAAAACAAATTAAGACCTACTGAATATATATATTATATCATTGAGTTTAGAACATCATGCTTCCAATTAAGCATTTTCTCAAACAGTTCATGTGCACTAGCAAAAACCACTATAGTCTATAGTTATGCCTTTTTCTAAGAACAAATAAGAAAACAATGAAAATGAGAATGTGAAGAACGACAGAGAAAATGAAAACTTAGAACCTTCAGATTAGGATCATCATCGTAAGAGGCGTGACAACCACGCCGTTACGTCGCCCACAAGGAGTGACCGAAAGAGTGTTTTACTGAAAGTGAAAGTGAGCGTGTTACTGAAAGAGAGTGTTTTAGGGTTTAGATAAAAAATAATAGTGGAAGCTTATCACACGTATGGCAGTTAATGTTTGCAGAATGTGATGTTCATTACTTTCTTTATTTTTTTCGGTATATCATTCCTCTTTTTTGGGCATACACCATTCCTTTAATCCTTTCTACTTCTACATTTTTATTTCTTGTTTTAAACTGTAATCTCTTGCCCTATATTGTTCAGTGGAACCAAAATTAAATCAACATTCTATTTGAATATAAAAATCAGTTATTAAAATTATATATATAAATAATATGTAATTTTATTATATATTTAATAATTGAAATTGGCGTGTAAATAATATCACTCAAATTAAATATGCGAGAAAAAATGTTAAATGATAAAAAATTACACTTAACAAAAATAATAACTATTTCTGTGATATGTATAATGATACATATAACATTATCATAATACTAATTACGTGAATGAATCCTTACTAATTTATTATTTCCCTCTTTCATATAGAACTATCTTATAGTATTAAAAATTAAAACAAACATTCTTTATATAATAATTTGTTAATAGAACTTGCAAAGTGAATATGTCGTCTAAAGACAACATTCAAATTACAAGAAATATGGCCAATCCCCCTAATTATATGATTTTATTACTATCTCCATGTGATTGTGATTCCATATATATATATAATTTTAAAAATATTTTATCTTCCCATGTTTTTTAATCATATATAATCTCCTTATAAATATATATTTTATCATCCCATCTTTTCTAATCATATATAATCTCCTTATAAATATATTTTTATCAACTTGTAGTCTTAAATTCAATTAAATGTTTCTCTAAAATATTCCTTTTGTTATATTATAAATAACAAAATCAATTTCTTTAAACAAAAGAGTAATTTTATAAATTAGTCACTTGGTATAATTTTAAAATCATGCTAGGTAACCAATAAAAATTCAGCCAACAACTTAAATTGAATGTTATTTATTTATGTTTCGGATATTCTATTTTGAAGTTTCGGATGTTCTGTTCCTTAAAAGAAAAATATAATGTTGACTTATGTTGCTTTAGGTTTTGGATGTTCTATAAATTCCATTGTGAATGTTCTATAAACAGTAGTTTCAGATGTTTTATTTTTTGTTAGCTGATTTATTGATTAGAAAATTATTGGTCACCTATACTTTTCCATTCTAAAAATATTCAACCAATCTCTTTTGAAATATTAACATGATGCATTTCATAGAGTTGAAAAATAACGATAATCACGTGAGTTATTTTTTTTTGGGCCAGTGGTAAGTTAATTTTATAACAATCAGCACTGAGATATTCCTTTTCTTCACCAGGTAACATATTGGCTATGTAATCGTTGATTTCCTCAACAATCTCAACGGTGGGAGCCAATATTGCTTTATCCTGAAAAAAACTCGAATCACTAAAACATTGAACCACATTAGGATAAATTGCAGTTACGATATCCTGAATTGGGTTATCAGAATGAGGAATAATCAAGTCGGTTGGAATTTGCACACAAAGTCTATCATTTATTACTTTTCCACATCGACCTTCCCCTATTTCAAGAATCCAATCTGAAAAAGACCTCAACTCTTCAATAGTTGATTGCTCCAAACCACTTTGTAGTCTCATATTCTTTGTTAATCTTAATACTTCACAATGGTTCCAAAGAACAGAAGAATTAATAGAAGCCATAACAATTTCAGCACGAGAAGCTTTTGGAATAACAGGCAAAACTTGTCTAAAATCGCCACCAAGGACAATCACCTTTCCCCCAAAAGGTAAATCTCTATTAAAAGCAGCGACAGAGCCCATTATATCACGAAATGTTCTATCCAATGCTTCAAATGCAAGTTTGTTAGTCATTGGTGCTTCATCCCAAATAATCAAATCAG
>JASCZI010181426.1:20571-52459 GCA_036250425.1 Stylosanthes scabra
AGTACTATAAAATTATTATTATACAAAAAAAAAAAAAAGCCATTTACCTCCACATTTTTCCTCCTGAGTCTCAATCATATCAAGAACAGCGTTGAGAAGGTTCAGTAGTAATTCTGGTTCCTTGTTCCACAATTTGATTATGACAAGATTCCAATCAGACAATACATTCTCTGCAGTTAGATCACCGGTTCCATCATCTGCATTTTCTTTGAACCCCGAGGAACTTAAAAATTTCAGCAAATACTCCAGCAGCACGTATACAATCTCTGAGGAGAAGGTTGAATATAGGTGAAGAATGGATTTCAAGATCTTTGTAATCTGTTTCTTAGAGCCTGAAAAGGTATCAGGGTTGATTAGTGCTTGAATACCCTTTACATCAACTATAACTGAAGATACACTATTATAACAAATCACTTTAATTTCAATTAGTTTTCAGTATGACACTACCTCCAGATCGTGATGTTTGGCTCTTGCCAACCATAAGAGCCAAATGCTTGTTACGCCCAAAAAGCAATTCACCATGCTTGACCCCTTTAAAACAGAAAATACTCAATATCAGAAATTTAGAATATTCCCAACACAAGAAACATTCTCCAGCAAGGGATTAATTGTTACACAAAAATCCCAATGCAAACTTGGAAACTACAAATACATAGAACATTTCCCACATCTAAATCAAGTACTTCAATTAGGTGAAAGCATACTAAGCCAGAAATATGTAATGATACTTATGTAGCAGCAATTCTCATTGGTCCTAACAAGACACTGCATAATGTATTAGACATTATTGAGTATTTTCAAGTATATTACACCTACTTCGCATGCTAGATAAAATATGCAGTTATATATATAATGATTGAGAAACAAATAGTACAATTCAACACCATTTATATGGGAAGTATGTAAAACTCTCGGGAAAAAAACAAAAAAATAAAAAACAAACAAAGGATAGGCAGCACTGGTTTCTACATTTCTAAACACTTTCTTATTCTCAATGCTCGACAGGTGAAGAAGTTGGGTCAGCATTTTGCTAGTCATGCTGAATAAATTTATGAAGGAAAAATAGAAAATCAAAGAGGCCAAACATATGCTAATTGCTATTCAAGACAAATGCAGATTCCACAAAATAATAGGGCAAAAGAACTTTAAACCATCACAGTTTCAAACTGCACTTTCAATTTTAAATGAATCACATGCTTTCCTATCAGGACAAGTTCCATGTGCATGAATAGAACAGCAGACAGGAAAACATACAAGAGAGACTGAGAGAACTCAATTAATACTAGGAAGATATTTGACTTAGAACAAAGAAGAGAAGACATTGAAATTTGCTGTATGAAGAAAATAAATAAAGCTTACACACGTTTTCCCAATGAAGTGCTAGCATGGGAACTCCCATTGTCTTTCAGGCAGATAGCTAATTCACGAATCTTAGACTTGATTTCTTTTTTTACCTTTGCATTTCCAACACCCTGAAAAGGAATTTCTTTGCTCTGCGGCTCCCAGTAATAAGACTTTAACCAATCAAGTGCCTGAAATTACAGCAAAACATCATACACGTTAGTGCAAGGAACTATACATACTAGCTATGAAGGAAATAACTACATATATTAAGCCCGAGGGGACAAACTGCCCATATCCAACTCATAAAGAGCAGCCCAGTGCACAAGACCGATAAAAGAGCAGCCTAGAGTTCAAGGCTCGGAAACCCCTTTAAAAGTAAGATGGAACAGTTCTGTCATGGATCTATGATGGGGGATACGTTTTTTCCCCAACCAGCCAACCCTGCCCTCAGTAAAAAGAGTTAAACCCCATTAATGCTCTCAATCCTTCTATGCCATTGGCAGGACAACCCTCTCACGGCACCTCTCTCTCTTCAATATATATATGTTAATCAAAACAAACAAAAAAACATTGGTAAAGAACATCTAGTCAAATTGTGCCCTATGAACATATGATATATCTTCATCCAGAGGCAACAGAAACTTCCTAATGCAATAAGGGAATGACGAGACGGATTATTAAACAGAGACCAACATGACCTTACCTTAACAGAGGCACTCCGAACAACCCTGAGCGATGGAAGGTCACGATGTGATCCCTCTGCATTTGCGGTCACAGCAATAAGTAAGCGCAAACGCAGTGCCACATTAAAACAAGCCAATACATGAATCTTGTTTAACAAGACATTAGGAAGAGCGTGTTCAACTCATCCTATGATCCCAAACTAAAACCAAGGAATAAACAACATGTAAAGAGAGGAATACTTGTTTACCATGGCGAATATCAATGAGCGTGCGCGGCATACCAATTGCCTCAGCAGCCTCAGCAATTGAAATCAATTCCTTCTTGCGTGTTTTCTCAACAACACAATTCACTAACCTAAAATAAATTAAGCATATAAGAAACTGTCATTTAAATTCTTCACTGAAACAAGATTAAAACTAAATGGTGAAACCAGACCTTGAAAAAACCTAGAAAATTAGCTTGTCAAGGATTCTATGAATCAATTTTATCCATCATAGTATAAAGCATTTTAAGAGATAAACTGAAATCTAAAAATAAAAGCAGTAAAAGACTAAACTAAACCCTAATTTTAGAAGCTGACCTCACGATCGCCATGCAATAAAGCATAGAAAGAATCTCCTCAGAGAGAGAAGCTTCATTAGATTGATCCACTCTACAAGAAAAAAAAAAATCACAATCTTCAAAATAAGCAACAAATATAATCAAATTTTCGAATGAAACAAATGCATTAAAGATTGGAAAAGGTGTTAACCTAAAGCAAGGATCCTTCTGCTGGATTTCAACGATGGAAGTTGTGACTTCGACGATAACCGGCAAGCAACCGCGGCTTCGCCACGCAGATATCTGAGAAAGAGAGAAAACAGCGAAAGATGCATTTGAAAAGTTTGTTACGAAACGGTTGAAGAAGTTGCAGAAGAGAGAAAGTTAGTTAGTTAGTTAGTTAGTTACTCTGTTGAGAGCGGCGGAAATAGAGTTGGGGGAATCGGAGAAGAGAGAGTTTTTGACGAAAAGCCATTCGTGCCAGCTCAACCAGGGGACCAATCTTCGTGCACTTGACGATGTTTTTGCAGTGTCTTCTTCTACGTTGGGTTCTTCTCTGAAGCCGAATAACACTGACTCCATTGAATTGAAAGAACAGTGGAGAGGGAAAGTGGAAATTGAGTTGAACAAAACGGCAGTGTTTGTGTTATTGGTCGTGGCTGAGAGGAAGGAGTTGCGGGTTCGGTATCCTTTGGGCCTCACCGTTTTGGGCCTAAACGGACTGGGCCTTAATATGACCCGTTATAAACCAAAAATAAAAATCCATGAAAAAACAATACTCCATCCAAAAACATCCAAAAAGAGAGTCTTTTTCCCTATACATAAGTACATTAATTTTACTAAAAATATGGTTCATGTGAAAAAAAAAAAAAACTAAAAACGATTTCAAGATATTTTGGCGCAAACAAAATTTGGTTGAAAGATTTTGTAACTTTTGCTTATTAGTACATGCCTACATGGGCCATTTTGTGCTTTTTTTTTTTTTTTTTCAAACTGATTCAAATTTTGAATGTATTTTTATTTCTCACATCTTTTAAAATTATCTTTATATTATGGATGATAACTCATATAAATTTTGGATGATAACTTAATTATTTGCTTCCTATTGACTCCGGCATTGTTCTTTCTGATAATATTTTTTATCATTAACTCATTTTTAATGAATAAAAAAAATAAAACACTCTTAATTTAAAACTCAAGGAAATATTTTCGAATGAAAATAAGTAATTTTAATATAGTGTATAATTTTCATGCATTGATCAGTACATATTTTCATGCAATGAAAACTTGAATGATGTAATATTGAGATGATTAATAGGAATGAATCTCGTGCACGTGGCCATAGCGGTTCAGGTCACGTGACTGCAACCAATAAGAAGTGAAGAACTCAACCTTTGCCTCTCAACTCTGAACTTTGAACTCCGAACCCAACCGCAGTTTGAGTAATCAGTGATGAAGAGCTTCGTACTTCTCTTGATCTTCTTCTCTATCATTCAATCTTCACTCTCTCAATCTAACCAGGTTTATCTCTCTTTCTTGTGAATTTGTTTATGTTATTGTGAATTCTCCTTAATACACTGACTTTGATTCAAATTTGTGTTTGGTTTTTGCAGTACTGTGATGCTGGATTTGAATATGGCGGTGACTCTACCACTGCATGTGGAAGTGGAAGCTCGCCATCAAAGTTGCTAATTAAGGGAGGAACTGTGGTCAACGCTCATCACCAGCAACTTGCTGATGTTTATGTTGAAGATGGCATCATTGTTTCTGTCAAACCTTCTATCACTGTATGCAATGCTTTCTTTAATATGATATAAGATTTGTGGTTACTGGTACTGATTAGTGCTGGCATAGTTTTTTTTTTTTTTTCTTCTGTAATTAGCTTACTGAATTGATTATAGGTAGGTTGATTATGTATCAAGGTGATTCTTAGTTAAGATTCATAGTTTAGGGTTTAGGGTATAAAACAATTCTTGAGAAACATCACCAACTGTTATCCAATCATGAAATTGGTTTTGAACAGGCCAGAGTCTGATCTTGAACCAGGATAACAATTTTCCAAACATGCTGATGAGTTCGAATCAAATTAGTTCTGATAGATATAGTGTGTTATATTACATGTATCGGTGATTTAGTCGAAAAGAAAAGAAAGAAAGTTGTATCTTGTACATGATTTGTTCCTTGATTATTTTCATTGGCAGGTTGGGGATGATGTGAAAGTGATCGATGCCACCGGGAAGTATGTCATGCCAGGTTAGGCCTTGTGACATTCCATAGATCTCGGTTGTTTTGTGTGTCAGAGGAAGTTCTGTTAATTTACAGCTACAGATTAAATTTTACTGTTTAATCAGATAGAGATTTTGATATAGTCATCCAATCATGGGTACACTACACATGATTGGTTGACAGTTATCAAGATTATTCTCTACCGGTATTTAATATTGTTCAAGTTTTGCATTTTTTTATGTTTGTCTTGACCTCGTATCCTCACACTCCTTGAATCTGAGATTAGTCCGATTCAAGTTATGGTTTTTTTTTTAAAAAAAAAAAAAAATCTTTTACCTGACTCTACAAATGCTTATTTTTTTGAACAACAGGAGGTATTGATCCTCACACGCACCTAGATATGAATTTTATGAGTACCGCAACAAGAGACGACTTCTTCAGTGGTCATGCTGCAGCATTAGCCGGTGGGACAACTATGCACATCGACTTTGTTATACCAGTGGATGGTAGTTTAACGGCTGGTTATGAAGCCTATGAAAAGAAGGCAAAGGAAGCTTGCATGGATTATGGTTTCCATATGGCTATTACCAAATGGAATGATGATGTTTCAAGAGAAATGGAGATCATGGTCAAGGAGAAAGGTCTTAATTCCATTTCCATATTGCAATTTGGATAATCTGGTTGAATATGGAGCCATAAATATTTCAAATTTGAATTACTTTGGAGGAATTTATCTTATTAGTATAAATGTATGTTTTCCGTTTTCAGGTATCAACTCGTTCAAGTTTTTCATGGCATACAAAGGAGCTCTTATGGTCAATGATGAGCTTATTCTGGAAGGATTTAAGAGATGCAAGTCCCTTGGTGCCTTAGCTATGGTCCATGCAGAAAATGGAGATGCTGTGGATGAAGGCCAAAAAAGAATGATAGAACTGGGAATAACTGGTCCTGAGGGACATGCCCTTTCAAGGCCTGCAGTGGTAAGTTTGTTATATCAAACCACGTTTAATTGGAACGTTATCAGATTGATTGTGTTTTCTTTTCGTATCTTCTACAATTTTTGCTGTCCAGAAAATATCTGTCTCTTCATGTTTGTTGGAACATGAATTATTTCTACTTTGACTTGCAAATCTGTGTAGTTGGAAGGAGAGGCAACTGCACGCGCTATTCGCTTGGCAAATTTTGTGAACACCCCGTTATATGTGGTTCATGTGATGAGCATTGATGCAATGGAAGAAATTTCAAAGGCCCGAAAATCAGGTTTTTAAATTTCAATCATTGTACCATTATTTTTAAGATTCATTGATGTGACCTTTTTAAGTCTCTCTTTGGGTTCTTGATGGATTAGTTTTAGTTGGTTCACTTTTTGTTTTGATGCTGCAGGACAAAGGGTTATCGGAGAACCTGTTGTCTCTGGATTAGTCCTCGATGAATCGTGGCTTTGGAATCCCGACTTTAAGACTGCAGCATCGTAAGTGCCATCACTTGTTTCTTTGTTTTTCTTTTCCGTTCAAGATTTGAGAGTGTAAGTGATATCATTTCATGTTCTAGGTATGTTATGAGTCCACCGATTAGAAGTAAAGGACACGATAAGGCACTTCAAGCTGCCCTTGCAACTGGAGTTTTGCAGGTTTCAATAATCATTCAAACAATAAGAGATTGATAAAAGTAGTTAGGATTCTCTCACATCCATGCAATGCATCGTATCCGATAACTTTTGGTTATTTGTGATCTAAAATTATGTTTGTCCTCTGCACACTGTTCTTTTTAACTGATATAGCTTACTTAACAAAAGTTTACATTTTACAAATTTCAGTTGGTAGGAACTGACCACTGTGCCTTTAATTCCACCCAAAAAGCTTTAGGAATTGACGACTTCCGGAAAATTCCCAACGGTGTCAATGGTAATCACACCATGCTCATGGTTATTTGTGATCTACAAAGCATTCAAATTGATTTATTGCTCATGACTAATTTGCATTGCAACATGAAATTTATAGGTATTGAAGAAAGGATGCATTTGGTATGGGACACTATGGTGGTAAGATCGTAATTCTCAGCTTAACGATCCCTTAGTTTTTGGTTGGAGGTACAATAACATGGAAGAGAGGATATCTTTTTTAACTGTAGTTTACTGTTTATCACAGGAATCTGGTCAAATATCCGTCACCGACTATGTCCGAGTGACAAGCACTGAATGGTATGTTTTGAGTTGATCTAAAGCAAGGTAATCAAACTCGAGAGTTTACCATTCATGGAGCTTAGGTTAACTTGAATCGTAATGCTCCGCTCGTAAACTCAATCCGAGAACCTATGCTTGTACAACTCGAGAGTTTGATAACCTTAATCCAAGAGTAAAAGCGGGCTTAGAATGTTTTATTGTTTTTATTTTGGTTGGACAAAGTTATTTGGTAAAGAAGCCAAGTAGTATGAACTATTAATGTTTGGCCCCTTAATGTTTTCAATTTTTACAATAATTTCAGTGCTAGAATTTTCAATATATATCCAAGGAAAGGAGCAATTCTTCCAGGATCTGATGCAGATATCATCATCCTCAATCCAAATTCAAGCTTTGAGATATCAGCAAAGTCCCACCACTCCAGAATTGACACGAATGTGTACGACGGAAAGAAAGGAAAGGTACTCGTCTTTACTAAAACTCTCGGTCCCTCGCGAGATTGAAGTTAATCAAATGCACAATAGCAGCATTAGTGTTGCATAAATTCAATCTGTTCATGTTTGTTGCCTATTCCATATATCAATTACTTTTCTTTTTTTCAGGGGAAAGTTGAAGTGACCATATCTAGAGGGAGAGTTGTATGGGAAAATAATGAACTGAAGGTTACTCCTGGTACTGGAAGATACATACCAATGCAACCTTATAGCTATCTCTTTGATGGATTGGATAAGAAAGATGCCACATATCTAAATTCCCTTAAAGCACCAGTAAAAAGAGCCAAATCTTCCTCTTAAAGAATTCAGCTATCTTTTTCAGATTAAAAAATAAAGAAAAATGTTACATGTTCTTGTACAAGAACTTAGAAAGCATTCCATGTATATAGAAGTATGTGTATGCTTCATGTTCTTCTTTCCCACTGATGTTATGTACATTTTGGTTATATTTTGTGTCCAAATTCAATGTAAAAAAAATGAGACAATAGCTCAAATAAGATTCTGTACAATATCAATAATATAGAAGACTATCTATCTATCTACATTCAAATTTTTACAATGTGCCTTTGATTTTGAAAATTCAAGGAATGGCTATTTCATTCTTCTATCATATTTTGGCCTAATACACCATTTCATGAAGGTTGAGATCCTTCTCTTCCCCTGCAATGAATGAGATAATACACAACATGGGAATTAGAAATTTGGTCATTCTCACCAATCTTCCATCCTACAATGAAATCAATTCTCCTTCATCTTCCATGTTATTTGAAACAGTTTTCTGGTAACATGTTCTAACAGTTCTTACCTCCGCCATTTTTGGCTTTGATGACATTGCCGAAGGGTTGATTGGGTTAGTCCTTTTTCTTGTAGGGTGCCGAAATAGGGTGGTTATTTTTCAAAAATATTTTGATCAAACGACGTCATTGAGCTCTATCATGTATCAAACCTACGGAAAGATCGTTTACAAACGAGATTTACATGTAAATGGTCTTTCTGTAGACATAATACATATAGAGCTCAATGGCGTCGTTTGATCCATGTAGCCGACCCCACCTAGTGGAACAGGACTTTGTTGTTGTTGTTGTTCACAATTGTAATTGTACCCGTAATACTGATATTACAATAGCGGTTATTACTCATTACATATACGTTTATCTGCAAATTTAGAAACACGACTATAATCTAAATCTTGCTTTAAATAGTTTCACATAGCAATGATCCATGCGCGTTGATCAAGGGGTGTATGGATCATAGCTAAGTGGAGCATATTTAAAGCATACCAAGAACACAATCAACTACGAAACATTCAAAAACAAATAACTTATAAGAAAGAGGGGTCTTACCATGCCAAGAGGTTCATCTTGATGACTAACATTAGCATTAGCAATAGCTGGAGATTTTCCTTGAGCAGGAATAGGAATAGGATTAGGATTAGGATTAGGACTAGCATTAGCACTAACTAACTCTTCATCACTCCCAAGGCTTGAACGCTTCATTGAATCAGACAAATCACTCTTCATACTCTTCCTGTTTGCACGTGCTTGAGCAAACACCATTGAATAGTTTGTAGATGCTGGATCCTTTTGATCCCAACCTCCAAACTGAGGCACAGAATTCACTGCAGAAGGAACCTTTTTCTGCCATACAAAAAACACAATTCAAATAGAATCATAAGACACTAGTAGTCATTGTTATCATTATCATTGACAATTTAACATAATAATGGCATAGTTTGTTTTTGTTGGAAGATCAATCTTGAACTTGTATTGGTTAATACACCCCTTGATCAACGCACATTAACCACTACAAGTTCAAGGATTCAAATCTTCCAATTTAGTCACAAACAATGGCCAACAACAACTTTGAACAATTATTAGCAATCTATATTAAATGCACAACATAAATAAGAAAAAGAACTAATTCTAAAGTTTTAAGGACGGTCGAGGCTTTCGCCTCTTGTTCCTGCCATGGTCGAACGAAGGCCATGGCAGGAAAGATCATATTTGAATTTTTTTTTGTTTTAAGGTTACCTCCTTTCGATGCATGGCTAAAAAACGCTTATGGAGCTACTACAACTATAATGGCACAAATTTATAGGGTGGTATATTTGAACTATTGGGAAACTAGGATAAAAGCTTTTTATTTATTTTTTTGAATTTGTTGTGCTAAGTATTTTTCATATTTATATCAAATTCAGAGGTTCATGATGGAAGGCTCAACGTGAGTGAAGGATTTGTTTCTTGATTTGTGAAAATCTTTGATAGGAGTAAAAGAAGTGCAAAAAATTTTGTGGTTGTGCAATTAGTGCTTTATCCTTCTGTTCTTGACTTTGTGTCAAAATTAGCATAAAACTTTTCTGAATTCGAGGTAGATATGGTTGTTCTATTCTTTGCCGTAGAATGGAAGATTTCTATCTCTATGTATACACTAATTTTGCACCAAAAGAATTCCCATTTTGTATTAAAAAACACTCTATAAGTTGGAACATACACTTCAACAGTTTCAGAAACATAATATGGAAGATACATTATGATGAACTCATGCATATTGAAAATTACCTAGCAATATTATTAATTAGAATTTAATTTCGATCCACCGTGACTTAAATATTTTTAGTCATATATCTAATTACATAATATTACATTACCAAAAATAACAATTTTTTACGTCAACTTAGAATTTAAAGCTAAGTCCGGATGACATTTGCGAGAAAGTTAATTTTGTTTCCCACGGTATCTCTAAATCCAGCAAGTCTATGACTAATTTGTCGCAGATTTAAACTTTATTTAAGAGTCTGTCGCTCGTCAATAAGTTGTTATATGTATAAAGTGAGATTCGAACTATTGACACTTGCTTAAGTGGACTAGTGAGTTGATCATTTGCAAGAAAGCTTTTTTTTTCATGATATCTCCCATCCAGCAAGTCGAGAATTAATCTATCACGGATCTAAACTCCATTTAAGGGTCTGATTTTGGCCAATGGGATGTTTCATAGCAAGATTCGAACCTCCAACACTTATTTAAATGAATTAGTGAGCTAATCACTAGACAATCCAAGTAGGTTTGTGACAAGGGCATAAAACTAATTACTCGACCAAGTTAGTTTTTTTTTTACGTGGCTATTGGGCTAAGACCCAGAGATGTTTTTTTTTTTACCTTTGAGGGCTTTTTAGCCGAAATCAGGAACAACCCAACACCAACACCAAAAAAAGGAGATAATTTGGGCTTAGGCCCCTTAGCTCACCAAAAAAAAAGAGATAATATAAATCCACCACCTGCCCGAAACTTGCAATTTTCCGAGAAAATTCCAGACTCTATTTTCCTTCACTTTCTGAGCATCCCAAACACTCCTCCAATCGTAGAAACCCTGAGAAAGCAGCCATGGCAGCCATAAGTCTGAGGAAAGGTAACACCCGTCTTCCGCCGGAAGTGAACCGCGTTCTGTACGTCCGAAACCTGCCATTCAACATCACCAGCGAAGAGATGTACGACATCTTCGGAAAATACGGCGCCATTCGCCAGATCCGAATCGGCACCAACAAGGACACTCGCGGCACCGCCTTCGTCGTGTACGAGGATATCTACGACGCCAAGACCGCCGTCGACCACCTCTCCGGTTTCAACGTCGCGAATAGGTACCTCATCGTTCTGTATTACCAGCAAGCGAAGATGAGCAAGAAGTTCGATCAGAAGAAGAAGGAGGATGAGATTACGAAATTGCAAGAGAAGTACGGTGTCTCCACCAAGGATAAGTAGGTTGGAAAATGAAAATTTCTAGGGTTTTGTTTTTTCGGGTGAGGAAATTTGATACCTTTCTGTATCTATAGCTATGTGCTTTTTATGCATACGTTTGTGACTATATTGTTGGAATAGAAATTGAAATTGTGAGATATCTGCAATAGCCCTCTGTTAATTGTGCAAAATTCCTCTGATTTCTGAAGGAAAGAAAAAAAAATTGGGTTTTTAGGGTTTATGTTTTGTGATGTTAGGGTTCTTGAATTTGAGAAATTGACTACCTATTTGTTACTATGTGTCTTTAGATTTTGAGTCAAAAGTTTTATTGGGTGCCAATGATTATGTTAAGAATGATTTTTCCCCCTTGTTGGCTTCTGCATGAACCCTAAAGAGATTGTTCTTAACAGAAGCTACTCTGTTAAGTGAAAACAGAAGTTTTTCAACTAAAGAAAGAAAATAAGCTGACCTAAATCCCCAAGTTTTGGTTTTAGTATCAAAATTATAGCATGAGAAGCCCCAGGATATCAAAATGATCCCAATTTGATCACTCTGTAATGATGAAATTGAAAGATCCAATTGTTTCCCACAAAATCATGATTCAGAACTACAATCAGAATTCGAATTTACTCGGAGCCTTGTAAGTTGAACCGTTTGGAGATATCTTTGTTATTGAGCTACATGAGAAACTATGTACATTTGATCTTGCATTTTCATTCTAAATTTCAAGGCAATGAGGTTAGTTATGGTTCATGGTTATGAAAATTTGGAAAGTTAAGCTGTTATTGAAAGGATCTTCAACTTGATTCTTCTTCTTCAAGCATGAGTCTTCTTTATGATTGCATGGATTTAGAATAGGCTCAGCAAATTGATTGATGATAGAGTGGATAAGATGATGAATGAAACAGTTCAAATTTTGATGCCTATGAAGTTGGTATAGGTGATGATCTGCCATTAAATAAGTGCTTACCTATTAATAGTTAATACCATCTGGTTGAGAATTAATGAAGGGTTGAAAATAGTTAATACCTATTAATGATGATTTGCGTATGAATTTTGATGCCTATGAAGTTGGGATAGGTGATGATCTACTCTTTCAGTGTTTATTGTTGGGTATCAAAACTAGCCATGAACGATTCAAGTGCTGACAAAACTACTTATGCTGACAAAACTACTTATGAATGAAGGAAAATAATTTTGGTAGTTTTGACAGATTTGACAAACCGAGTTGGTAATTTTGTCAATATTTAAATCTTTCGTGGGTAGTTTTAGTATTTTTTTCCTTGTTGTTGTTGGGTAAGATTCTTGTAAAAGTGTCCTTTAGCATATGAACACTGTGAATTCACAGAATTAATATACAAATAAACGCACTTCCAATCTAGATCAACAATTACAACAGAAAGATTTGTTACTACTCTTCAGAGGAAAGAAAGAAACAAATAAAAAATAGGAAGCCAACCCCATCAATCACCTATTAATATACGTATGTTCACATTGTTGTAAACCCTCCACCCCCACCTATTTTGCTTGTTTCCACATTGACCCATCATTCCTCAATTTATATCATATCACATCAATTCATACACAATACACCAAAGTTTCTTCATCTTTCTAATGTCAATTTTAGCATCTGCAGATCTCAAGTGATTCTAGTTTAACAATTTTTCCTGAGTCCACCCAGCTAGTACAGAGAAGATATTGAACACCTTTTCCTGGTCATTATGGCTTCTGGGTGTCCCTTACTCATCATTGCTGCAAACTCGTCGTAGTTAATGCGGCCGTCCTGCACAAACATGCAATTTTCGGTCTTTATTTCCTCTTAAATCAAGACTCATCTAAACAGTTAATTCATTCAATTACAGGTCTTACATTGTCAGCATCAACTTCTTGGATGATTTCCGCGATGTCCCTTCCGTCGTGCATGTTAAATTCTTTGAGAGCTTGTTCTAGTTCTTCAACAGTGATGTACCTGATTTATGCCAAAGGAATGAGATTAGAACAACCTTTCTAACCCTATCACCAATTAGTCATCTTCAATATTGTTAATTTTCCCACACTTACCCGCTGTTATCTTTGTCGAAGTATTGGAATGCTGTATAAAGGTGTTCTTCTCTGTTCATTCTGTTCATGTGCATTGTTGCTGTGATGAACTCATCATAATCTATTAATCCATTACCATCTGCATCTGCCTGAAATTTTGCAAAAAGAAAAAACAACCTGTTTCAGTAATCATCACATAGAAGCTTCATTAGGACACAAGCTTTTCTGAAGGTAATTAGCTTACAGCTTCCATTAATTGCTGAAGTTCTTGTTCTGTCAGTTTAGTCCCTTGTTTCGCCATTCCTTGCTTGAGTTCTTCAATCGTGATGGTTCCGCTGTTGTCAGTGTCCATCCCCTTGAACATCTGCTTCAGTCCCATGATTTCTTCCTCTGATAGGCATCCAGCAATAACCTATATCCATATTATAAATTTAGTCTCATGTTCATGAAAATTTAGATAATTTCATGATGCATTAAGATTCGGTTACCCTTAGAGCAACTTTCTTGAACTGGTTCATTGCTCTGAATTGTTTGAGCCTATTTAGGACAGCATTATCAAGTGGTTTATCTGGTGCTTCTCCATCTTCCTTGATCCATGGATGATCTGTTTCAAACATGAGAATATGAGTAATTTGAGCATGAATGAATTCATAGCAATTGAAAGATGGATTATCATCAGAAGAATACTTAAAACCACTTACTGAGAACTTGGTAGGCTGTGATCCTTTGCTTGGGATCAGAAGTCAACATTTTTCTTACAAGATCTTTTGCTATTGGTGAAATTGATGGCCATGGATCACTTGAAAAATCAAGGTGCCCTCTTAGAATGGCATTGAATATCCCATTTTCAGATTCTGACAAAAAAAACAGTTATTGATTTCAGTTTCAAGATACAAAGAAACCATATTCCCTATAAAAAAAAAAATACCAAAACTACGCGCAAAAGATTCAGACATTGACAAAACTACCCATGAAAGAAAAAACAAGTTTAATACCCGTGAAAGATGGGCTTCATTTGACAAAACTACTCAAACATCAATGGCTCGTTAACGATATTTGGGTAGTTTTGTCAAATAGAATCCATCTTTCACGGGTAGAAAACTCGCTTCCTTCTTTCATGGTAGTTTTGTCAGAATCCGGATCTTTCGCGAGTAGTTTAAGTATTTTTTCCTTAAAAAAATGTGAAAAAAAAAAGTATAAACCTGCCCAAAATGGAGGAACACCACATAGAAGAATGTATAACATAACACCAACACTCCATATATCAACTTCAGGCCCATATTTTCTCTTCAAAACCTCTGGTGCAATGTAATAAGCACTTCCAACAATGTCTTTGAATACCTCTCCTGTCAAAAAAATAACCCCAATAATAAATAAATTAACTTGTTCTTGAAAACAAGAAAACATGCTTCATGTTATGCAGAAAGAGTCTGATACCTTGTTTGTAGAAAACTGATAAACCGAAATCTGTGGCCTTAAGGGGGGCATTCTCATCCTTATTCAACAAGAGGAAATTCTCAGGCTTAAGATCTCTATGAATAACACCCATGGAATGGCAAGTATGGACAATCTGGACAATGGTTCTCAACAAGGAAGCCGCGGCGCGCTCTGTATAATGCCCTTTAGCAATGATCCGGTCGAAGAGCTCGCCGCCAGCACACAACTCCATGACAAGATGAACAGATTGTTTGTCCTCATAGGCCCCGATAAGCTCAACAATGTTAGGCTGGCCTGTGAGATGATGCATGATCTGAACCTCTCGGCGAACATCTTCGATATCCTCCTTGTTAGAGAGCTTCCTCTTGGCTATGGTCTTGCATGCATATTGTTTCCCTGTGACCTTATGAGTGCACAAATGTGTGACACCAAATTGGCCTCTACCTAGCTCCTTGCCCATGCTATATGTGGATTTAACATCCTCCATTGGCCTTCCTAGGACAGGGCCGATCGGGCCTTGTTTCGTCGGCTTGGAAGGCGCGGCCGGCCTTGATTGTACCTCTCCACCATCTTGTTTGGTGCCATGATGATCTTGCCTACCATCTTCCCTATTCTCACCATTGCCATTGCCATTGGCATTGGCATTAGAATTCTCCTCTGGGGCCTCAGTGCCTCTTGAGCAACAGTTCCCCATGGATCAAGGAAGGAAATAACCGGAGAAGGGTCAAGCTGGTGGCAGCAATGGTGGTGGTGGTGGTGATTGTGGTGGAGGAATTGATAATAACAATAACAAGAATAACAAAAATAGTAAAAGTAGCAACGAAAATGAATATTTATTTTTTGAGTGTTTGTGGAGAGAAAACAAAACAATAGGATGAAGAAAGAGTAGTGAAGGGTGGAGGCATAAAAATAATCCTAAAAAAAACATGAGGACAGTTTGATTGATTGTTTACAGATTGGAATGATATGGAGTGAATTATTTAGAGGAAGGTAATAATTCATAGTTTGTAACAGATTCTTGTTATTTATTTTATTTATATTTTGTTACAAGAAAAATGTGATAATAAAAATATATGTCTGTAATGCAACATTTTTTTTTCCATAACAAGGGTGTGGAGGAATTCTCGGAGGATTTGATAACAGTATGGCAAATATTTTCTTTTGGTATGTTATGCAGTTTAATATTGAAACTAATGATGTTTAAGTTTAGAGTTTGGTATGTTAGAAGGGGTTAAAAATATCATAGGAATATAGGATCTTGGTTTTCTAACAGTGTGTTAACTCTCATCACTTGCATTTTAACAACTAACATTAGTTTTCGGTTTCTAAGATCTATACTCGTCTATTAACAATAATAATTTTAACTGAATAGCACTGTTGGAATACAAAATAAATATTGAAATACAAAATACGCATTTGAAAGTAATTTAAACAAATTATATTCATACACAAATATTGATGTGAAAAGATTAAATAGTTTGAATTTGGTTAAGTACTAAATGCATAAAAGAATATTAAAATTAAATTGGCCTATAACAAATAAATAATAAAACTTGTTTATAGTAATATAATAAAAAAATTATAAAATATATATACATATTTTCATATGCAATTATTAATTATTAATTGGTTTATTGACCATTGAGTTTTTGTGTATAAATGATTGAACAAATTTGGTTTGCAAAACTTAAGTTGGTGTAGTATTTATCTTGTTTAATGTTTAGAACTTTTAAATAAATAATATTTATGATGAATCTAATTTGCATGCACTATAGCTGTGAGAATCAATCATATATTACCACATCAGAATCGAATAAGATGATCATATAAAGCATTTTACATTGTAATTACATCAAAATTAAACACGAACTAATATATGATGAACACCTTCTTACATCAATATTTTGTAACATAAATATAGGGGGATTATGAAGGTTAAAGAGGGCATTTGGTCTAGTGGCATGATTCTCGCTTAGGGTGCGAGAGGTCCCAAGTTCAATTCTCGGAATGCCCCAAGAAAACTCGCCATTTTTTTCTTTTTTGTTTTTGGGTTATCTCTTGTACATTTTACTCTTTTCCTTAGCTATGATTTGTACCAATGAAAAAAAATGAATCACAATTCTAATAATAATAGCTAAAAAGGTCACATTGTGTTTTTCATATCACAAAAAAACAGAGTAATCTCACAATTCCAGCCACAATCCTCTCTCAAAAAAGTAATGGAATCCATTGATGGCAGAAGAAAAAGAAAAGAAAAGTATGATATCAGTAAGTGGGGACTGATGGATCAACTTGTTCAGCATATGCATGAATTCCACCAGAAATGTTGTAAACTCTCCTAAAACCCTGAAACATTCACACACCACCACCACAATCAATAATGCTTTCCCAGATTTCTTATATATATATACATGCACGCGCACAAGAACAAGCTGTATAAGGCCATATATGATATATCATTTTACCTGCGACTGCAACCACTTGGCAACCTGTAACGATCGCATGCCGTGATGACACTGCATTCAGAACACAAGTTATTTATTCGGTGTAAACTGAAAATCCAAATATGATCATAATTTGCATTTACAGGAATAAGATCACTAAGCAGCCAATCTGACTACACTTTTTATTGTTTGTCGAAGTGCAACATAAATTCGTTTGGAATTAAAATATCGGCAGTACCGGGGCCTGAATAGAAAGGCCTCTGGAAATTCAAACCTAAGAGTTCTAAAAAGAGGAACTTACTCAAAGAATTCCAGCTTCATTCTCACAAACTAGTAAGGGAAAAGCGGAATCCATATCGATCGAATTTCAAAATATAAAGGTTACAGAATTAGTATTAGAGTTTGATAAACTGATTTTTCAGATACCTTAGGGGAAAAATCGATATCTTTTAATAACGGAACAGTACTTACCATAACATAGGTATCTTTGTTGGGATCAAAACTGGTAGCTACTTCAGGTCCCCATACCCCGAACTGCCGGAGGGGAAGAACCTTAAATCCTGGCAAAGATGCTTTGGCCCTGTTTAAGATGTGAGAAACCGAAATGAGTTACTAAAATAAACAAAGCATAGTAAACGAATAATCGACATATTGAACTCAATTAACTAATTAGTGTTGAATAAAGTATTAGCATACACTTCATCAGGCTCTCGGACATCGATTAACTGTGCCTCCTCCGGAAAGTTAGGATCCTGGATTTTCGCTTGCAGCTCTCGGGGTTGTATGTCTTGAAGTATTGATTCTTCCCTAATAAGCCAATCGAATACTCGCATCATTAATCACCATAGGGATTTATCATTAACCAATCTTTTCATTAAATTTCATTGAAGCTAAAACATGCATATTTTATTATCCGATTTTGAAACATATGCCTTGAAATAATACCTTTCAGATAAAACCTGCAGCAGGTGCCATCCGAATTTTGTTTTGCACTTTACAACTTTGTTTAAAGGAGCACCGAATGCAGCCTCCTCAAACTCAGGAACCTGTCACATTTTTCACCACCCGACATATATCATCGAATCACATAATCGCAGTAAAATTAATGAAAACCATTTGCTTCAAAAGATATATCCTCTCCTCAATCAAAATGCAAGAACAAACACAATACACATATTATCATTTACTCTTATCTCACCTACCCAAAATAACTTCATACTTTATTTGTTTCCTTTCATCTGTCACTGATCAAAGTCATTGTTTGATACATCTTTAGACTAATGAATCCAGATCCAGATACAATCGATATAAACGATGGTGACAAATAAATGGTAACAGAATCGGACAAAGTAAGCTTCGTTTACATAAGGCAGTGATTCATACAAACCTTAAAAACTTGTAAAAAGGGTAGACAATATGAAAAGGCATACTACAAATACTTAATTAAAAACCCTAAACCCCAAAACAAGCTTCAATCCAAAAACTAGCATACCATATGCCCCTTTCTGACCCACCCAAGCATTCCTCCTTCTTCTTTGGATGGGCACAGTGAATATTCAACAGCAAGATCACTCAAATCCTCACCTGAAACACACAGCAACAAATCAACAGAAAATCACACAGTCTAGGTAAAATATCTTCCAAAACTATAACAAATTTATATTACTATTAATAGTATTACTCACTGATATAAACAACCTACCATATTCAATTATTCATACACTAATTGAAACGCTTTTCTTTTTTTTCATAGTGTAATTAAAAACCTGAAGAGATTCTCTGCTGAAGATCCAAGAGCAACTTCTGGTCACTTTCTTTGACCAACAAATGCTGCACCAGTATCTCCCTATCACCTTCAGGGCCACTGCCAGTTCCATATGAAGCTGTGGGGAAATTAAAAAACATATTTTTATTTGTTGGGATTCTCCATATTCAAAACAAAAATATCAAAAAAAGAATTTTTTGTTACCTGAAGCGTTGGGAAGATGATGATGATGATGAGGTGTCATGGGTTGGAAGTGTTTGAGAGTGAAGGGAAGGGAAGGAGAGTGGAAATGGAAGGTTCTGTGGATAATTCTGGTAAGAGAAGAAGAAGGAAGAGGAGAAGAAGGAGGAGAAGAGAAAGAGGTGAAGGTTGAAGAAGAAGAAGAAGAAGAAGAAGAAGAGGAGAAGGGTATTATTGGGAATGAAGAGCGTAAGACCGAAACTCTCAACATTGCTATGATATCTAAATCTAAGCCTTTTTGGGAAAAAATCAAATCAAACTGAAACTGAAAAACAAGACAACTACTCATCTTCATGTTAACTCTTCCGCAGTTTTATTTGAAGAGAGAGAGAGAGAGAGAGAGAGAGTTGTTTATTTGGAAGAAAATATTTTATTTTTTAATTTTTTATGGGTTTAAAAAAAATGATTTTAATAAAGTTTGTTAAGAAAAAATGGAAAACAAAATTAAAGAAAAAAAAGAGAGAAGAAATTCATTTGTTTTAATTATAAGTTTATAACACAGTATGATTTTTTTTTTGGTGTCTTATAACACAGTATGATTTGCCAGAACGATGGGGAGTTGAAACTTGAAACTTGTCAATTGATTAATTAAAAAAATGATTGAAATTTTATATATAAATGTCTCTTTGAAAGTGACACTTATATAAATTCTTATATATAATCGATTTGAAAAGTTAGACAAACTCTAATAATATTGCTTATTCCTATCATTTATTCTTTAGTCTTCACACATATTTTAACTTATGATATACTGTGACACACTAACACATTTTTAATAGGATCTTTTTTTATTATTTTACTTAATTAGTATGGTGCATATTGCATAATATCATGACATGTATTAAAAAATTCAATTTCGGAAGAAGATCTTATCACACTATATATAAATTAGACTATGCCATACAAAGAACAAGATCTATGAACTCTTTTTAGTACTTCAATATCTCAGTTTTTTTTTTTTTGGGCATGCAATATCTCAGTCTTGACCCCTTTTTTTCCATAGTCAGCAAAAAATTTCTTATTCTTCAATCATGTTTTCCTATCTTACACAAAAACTCAACTTTTGAAATCTTCTATTTCATCTTTCTTTATGCCCCTTTGAGCCTAGTTCATAAAAAATGCACATTTGCAATTCACTAAATTGAAACAAAGATTAATATAACAACAACAACAACAACATCAACATCATCATTTTGCTTTCTTCTTCTTATATCCATCATGGGAAAATTTGGACCTTAGATTTCGTTTCTTGTAGTGATGAACTGATGTACCATCTTCAATGAAATTTCAACTAATTGTAACACACATCATCCTTTAAGGAAGCATTTGAAGGGGTCCATGCATATAAAAGTAACCCCAAAACTAGAATGATGGCCCCAGCTACAAAGCCTGTTGGAAGAGATGATGCAACCCCAAGGTATGGCAATGGCAGAGTGAACACATAGATTGATATTGGAACTGCCCCACACACACACAAATTTGCAAATTGCATCAGTTATGTCATGTATATCAGTATATCTCATAATTTCCATATTAGCTTGCATGTGTAGACCATAGTTCACATAAATTGGTAATGGTATAGTTCACAAAAATTGGTAATGGTTTCCTTTCTTCTATTTATAGTTATAGTTAGTACAATGGTGTTAAACTATGAATAAAATTATTAGATGGTCATGAAATAGCAAGTGGATTTTGCTATACATAATAACGAAGTGGCATTTTAGATAAAAGTATAACTTAATAACAAAATCTGTGATAAAATACTCATTCTATTATTCGATAATGCTACATGTACCACTGTACATTTCCGTATATACCATTTTCAACACGGAAAAATGTAAATATCAACACAGAAATTTTATTTTTCTATTTTCTGTATTATAAATCGTGTGTACGGAGGTGTACAATAGTACACGTAAATTAATTCTTATTTGATATGGCCAATTCTTTGTTGCTTTTCAAAATCATACCGAAATTACTTGATTTGATCTTGATATATAATTTTGGGGAAAAACGGTAATGTAAGGTCCATTAGTATATATTGTGCTAGGCAGCTACCTTTCGGCACCATAGACAACACCGTTTGATATAAACACAATTCAATTTTTGGCTCAGTGTTTCACTTCATGATCATCTAATAATTTCTCACTATGAAAAGTTTATTTAAGAATTTCTATCCATTTTATATATATATATTTGATTATGACACACACACTAGGGAAAGAAAATGACCCCAATAGAGACCTGAATGAAGCTATATATAGTTGAGGGGAAGAAATGGCATACCAGAAAATGTGGAAGCCAGACAAGATACAACAGCTGAAGAGATCTTGAGGAGATGAAGCAATGCAATATTGAATCCCATGTTTACAATAATAAACAGCATAGGCAGCAGAGGGGCACCATCACATCCTGGAACCGTAAAAGACCCTCGTTATCACAAGAATTACCAAAGATAAGAGCTGAAAGTTCTAAAGATTTTAAACTTAGAGCACAAAGATACACATTTGATTTTCGCGTTGTGTTCTTTATAAATATGATGTGTGTGTCTGTGCGAAATGTGCTGACTCGCATTTGAAAACTTCATCCGTTGATACAATTGGACACTAAACTAACCCATAATCCATGTTTGGTAATTGTTTCATGATATAAATACAGAGACATGGAGATAGTAGAGATGAAGAAAAAATCTAACAGAAATATCTTGTCTCTATTCTTTAACTCTTATTCATCCAAACAAGTTTTATCCCTCAGAAATCAAAATCAAAATCAAAGTGAAATCACGAAAGTATGGAAAGAAATTAATGAAATTGAGCTTACCACTTGATAATGTACCAATATTCAAGAAGCAGGCTGTACCATCTTTAAGGTAGGTTGGTAGTTGACTGAAGGGTATGCCCCATAGTTTTGAAAGGAAGGGGAGGAGAAGGAATATAAATAGTGCCTACACTAAACACATTTTCATGCATTTAGCCATCCATTTTGTATTTGCACCATAAACACTTTTATTGCAAAATCAAAAGCTGAAAACAATTTCTAACAAGACTTCAGAGTGCTTACTTGAAAAGCAGATCCATATGAGTTTACAACAAATAGGTCCACAGAGCCACACTGTTTCAGAATTCAGATAATGTTAAATAATGTTAAAGAAAATGACAATTATAACTAAGTAAATAGAACAGGTCTAGCAAAACATCCATCTTGTGGATTGCAAGTTCTTAGACTAGTAGAAAAATACTATATATTGTTTAAGTTAGCAACATTTTTTATACAAATATACTAACCTTCAGTTTTCGGTTTGCATCCAGAAAGATAATTTCCTACCAAGTATGAAAATTCCAAGCATTAAGATGGAGAAATTAATAGTTTGGAACCAAGGGAAAGGAGATAAAAAATCATAAATGACAATAACCTTAAGAACTGTATCAGCTGCTTGGAGAAAGAATGAAACTATCATCAAAAGGCTCCAAAAGACACCACCTTCTTTTAATGAATTCCCAGCACTTGATCCACTACAACAGTAACATAAGAAATAAAAAGTTAACAAAAAAATGCATAAGAACACAAGGCTATGTTAATAACTTAGTTTCAGTAATTCTCTAAGTAATAAAATAATTAACACTCACAGACCTTGCTACAGTAATAATTACGCCAATGGTTACAAGAAAACATCCAAGTAGTTGGCTGAGTTTATATCTTCTCCCAAGAAAAATAATTGACAGAAGAATTTGCCACACAAGAAAACTCTGCAACAAAATATAGGCCAAGTTAGCAAACTAACCATCTTTGGTTCAGCATTTACATGAAAGAAAATGTGCTTAACAGAAACTTAGTTGGTGTTGTGTAGATTACAACATTGCTATCTTTCATTCCAGTAAATACTCAAATCAATCCTGTTGATTTTCAAAAAAGACTATATCACTCTTGACAAAAAATAAATGAGAAAGCAGTATTTAATCATTTACTTTCGATCGTTTTAAACCTTAAAAGATCTCAATTTTTGTGGAAAGCAGAGTAGATAAGTGATTTACCTGAGACAGAATTGGAATTGATGCTCCGGAGAGAATTGCTGAAGCCAGAAACAAACACACAAGTTAGCAGATAAAATCCAGAAAAAAAAAAATGATTGTTTATTATGGGAGTAAGGATATTGCCACTTTGATAATGTCACTCCATGCATTATATTTCTTTGTATTGCATTTTTACTTTGCATGATATGTGAACAAGCTTAATTTCAATGTATCGACAGTATAAATCATTTTTACATTCATTCAATCACGTTCGTTTTTCCCTGATCATTCATGCCGGTGATACAACAACAACGACAAAGCCTTGTCCCACTAAATGAGGTCCTTACGTTGAAAATGACGCCATTAAACTCTATCATATATTTACTTTTACTGATATGATAATACATGCATGCATAAATCTCATTTGCACTCTCACTTCATCAAAATTACGAGAATAACATTATCAAAACAGAAGTAACAATATCCATTGCGACAGTAAAGAGGGTAAAAAGTAGAAAATTACCGGCAGCAGCCATGCCAGTGGCAGCAGCAAGAGCCTCTAAGATACCAATGAGAACATAAGGTGCTTTTGGCATACTCAGCATCTCTTCAGTAACAATCCCAGCATGTTGCCGAATATACATTATGCTAAAATACACTATTACATATCTGAAATCATAATCACCATAATTAACACATATTAACATCAGATTAATCTAATTTAATTAGTTAGCTAATTATGAGTTCAAGAGAAAAGTGAAAAGTTACCCAAACGTTGCAAGCTGAGCTAAGAAGAACGGGTACTGTTTCAGAGGAACCAACGCCAGCTTATACAGCACTCTGTTCGCCACCCCCGTTACCACCGTCGCCGCCACCGCCACCGCCACCTCCACCGCCGTTCCTTGCCTTGATGCACTTTCTGCTGCTGCCGCCACCGCCGCATCTTCCTCCACTGCGTACGAACACGGTCCCGCTGCCTTCTCTCTTCCCGCCAATTCTTCGGATCTCTCAAACGCGCCACTCCCGCGCGTGGACCTCACCTCCGACGCCGCCGCCACCACCAACCGCATTGGAGATCTCAACGTGATCGGCCTCCGGCGCCGGAGAGGATCGTAATTGTAGTGTACGGCGGTAATTCCGGGTTCTAAACTCGGCCGGCGGAGGTGAATTACGCCGGTAGAGGTGGTGGCGCCGCCGCCGGACAATCGCCGGGAAAATAGCTCCATAATTTTGAAGGATTTGTTAAGAGGAAAAAGGAAAATGAAAGTGATGAAATGAATGAATTAATTAAAAGGAAGCATTGTTATGAATTTATATAATGTTTATGTTAATGTTTCTAAGATCAATGATCTGTGATTGAAATTTTCATGTATGAGTGTGACAGCATTGGCTCTAATTTAATTCTTTAACAAAAAAATGTTATTATATTCCATATCACTTTTTTTTTTTTACATAAGATATTTCCGAAAACAATAATTCTATATCGACGAGTAATTTTGATCAACCAAGTTCAATCAAGTCAATTATTTTTATATTAAATAGAAGATTATTTCGATATCAAGTAAAACTTTATTTATGTGCAATTTTTTATACTATTTGATATCGAAATAATATTATATTTAATATAAAAATAAATTACTTAGTTAGTCAAAACCACTTGTTTAATATATATCTAAATATATATCTAAATCTTAGTTATATATATTTTTGCATAAATGCACTGAGTAACCACTTATATTCTGAATCAAATTTGTTAAAATCTTTTGTATATTTTTGTGTTAAATTATCAACCACAAGCATACACACAAAGATTAACTTCCATTTCTTGTCTATTCTCTTTTGGAAATAAATCTTATTATTTATTTTATTCCATATGTATTATGAAATTTATCATACCATATATATATAAACAATGTAGATTCGATTAAGGTGTTCTCAAACTCTTAATTTGGAAAGTTATTCAAAAATTCATACAGATATAAAAAAATTTTTTATAATACAAATTTTATATTTTTATATCTCAAAAAAATTAAAAAAATATACAAATATAAATCCACATATTCTTCTAATAAAATTTATATGTTTACCATTTATATCTGTAACAAGTCCCTCTTAATTTGTACCATTGTTTATTCGAACTTGTTGTGAAAAAAAGGCACTCGGTCAATTATTTTATTAAAGATGTGATGATTATCAAGATTGAGAGAATATTCAAATACAAAAGAATTCCAAATTGAAATTGACTTCTTCATTCAAAAGTGCACGAAACTCTCATTACCAACAACCCATAAAAAGCTAGTGTCATGGAATGATTCTAAATAAAGGAATGGTTATCATGCAACTAAAAAATTAGTTACATATAGAGTTACAATATTTTAACGGCTGGCTGCTAAATAGTTTTTTTTATATATAAAAATATCAATAATTATACACAATCAAGTGATTTTGCCAACTAAGTTCAACTAAGTTACTCTCCCACACGCACTATTTTCCCCTTCCCCTTGTTATTTTTTTTTTTCTTCTCTTCAACACGCATACAATAAGAAGCAGAGAATAATGATGACAGTAGCGATGACAATGACCACGACAACGAAGGAGGCAGCGGCGACGACGACAGCGGCGGCAACAACGACGACAGCGGCGGCAACAACGACGACAACGACGACGAATTCTATTTGTTATTTCCATTTCGTTGAGAATGGAAGAAGAAGATCAAAACCACGTAAATAGAAGGAGGAA
The DNA here is from genome assembly GCA_036250425.1 of Stylosanthes scabra. Lineage (NCBI taxonomy): Eukaryota > Viridiplantae > Streptophyta > Magnoliopsida > Fabales > Fabaceae > Stylosanthes > Stylosanthes scabra. The sequence continues at coordinate 46,445 of JASCZI010181426.1, forward strand.
GAGGTGTAACTGGAAAATAGAGTACATTTGAGTACATTTGAGTGGTAACTTCCAATAATTCAAAATCCGTTTCTACTTTCATTCAAAATTCGTTTCTACTTTCATTCAAAATCCGTTTCTATTTTCAAGAAATTCAATTCAGTTTTATATATGAAAATTTGTTTCTACTTTCATTCAAAATCCGTTTTTACCTTCATACAAATTCGTTTATGTTTTCATGAAAATCTAATTCAGTTTTTATATATTAGAATTCCTTTCTACTTTCATTCAAAGTCCGTTTCTGTTTTCGTGAAAAATCTAAATCATTTTTTAATTCAAAATCCGTTTTTGTTTTCATTAAAAATCCGTTTCTCTTTTCATTCAAAATTCGTTTCTATTTTCGTGAAAAATCTAATTCATTTTTTAATTCAAAATCCGTTTCTTTTTTCATTAAAAATACGTTTATCTTTTCATTCAAAATTCGTTTCTGTTTTCGTGAAAAATATAATTCTTTTTTAATTCAAAATTCGTTTCTGTTTTTATTCAAAATCAGTTTCTCTTTTTATTAAACATCTGTTTCTATTTTTCCTAATTCAGTTTTTCATCAACAACAACAACACCAGCAACGTAAACAATGAAAGAAGAAGAAGAAGAAGAAGAGGAGGACGCAGAAGAAGAAAAAGAGGAAGAGAACGAAGAAGAGGAAGAAGAAAAAGACGACGGTGACGATAACGAAAATAACAGTGGCGACAACAACGACGAAGACGATGACGACGGTTGCAGTGACGATGACGACGGCTACAGCAACAAGAAGGAGGAGGAGGCGCTACAGCAGAAGAAGAAGGAGAAGGAGAAGGAGAAGGAGAATGAGAAGGAGAAGGAGGAGAAGAAGAAGAAGAAACGCGTTTTGAATTTCGGGGAAGTGTAGCGCGTGTGGAGGATGAGAATGGGAAAAAATTATGGACTTGGTTAGGGTAAATGCTTGGATGTGTAGCATTACTGTAAAAATATTACTTAAAGATATAAATATATCGAAGATTAGGTGTACACCTATTTTATTTAATTAAATTCAATCAAGTTATTAATTTCTTTGTCAAATAAAATATTATATTAGTGTAAAATAGCACAAAAATATAGCATATAAGTAAGTTTCTATCTAACGTCGAAATGATTTTTTATTTGGTATAAAATAAATGACTTAATTAAATTAAATTTGACAAAATAAACATATATCTAAAATTATTTAAATTTATATTAGAATTTAATCTTAATGAACAATTGGTTTAAAATAATTTTATAATTTTATATATGCATTCAACTACATAATATTATATCAGAAAAATACTTAAAAGAAAGAAAAATTATTTGTTAATAACTATTTAGTTTAGATAATAAAAATTATGATATTAATTTTAGTTATATGTTTTAAATATTATCAAAATTGCATAATCACCATCGTAAAATGCACCTCTTAATTTTATGTTGACTTGATATAAAGGTAATAATGCAAATTATTTTTCTAAGAAAATTTTATATTGTGCACAACACTCATAAAGAGAGACAATGAAATTTTAAAATGTTTCTAATATTTCATTTTTATTCAATTTAATTTGAAAGATTATTAATAAAATTAACAGTTTTTTTAGAATATTTTATGAAAAAAATTATGCCTTAGTTTAATGTAATAATTAATTTATCATTGCATGCCATAGTCAACCAACCTACACTGATGTTGCTGACCACAACTAATTAACTAGCCAAGACAAATTTGATGTCTTTTATTTCAGTGCTTGTTATTATAAAATAATAACATTTGTATACTTTATAATAAAATACAGTAATGAATTAATAAAAAAAAATAGTTAAATTTAAATTAAAATTAAAATATCACTATTTTATTGACTTATTATAACTATTCCTCACGTGACTTTATTAAATTATCACTCATTCATTTTTTTATATTTTATTACTTATTCAATTAATATGTAATTAAAAAAATATTTTGTGGTCTATTTTTAATATGTTGTAATTTTTTTACTTAATATCTCTTTTTGGTGAATTTATCTAATATTTTTTTATTTATTTAACATAATTTTCTTCATTAAATAATTATATTTTAATATAATATTTATTCATCTTTAATCTTAATGAAAATATTAAACAAAACACTAAAGTCATTAAGTTTATTCCTTTGTGAATATTCATAGAACCTACATTTATGAATTAATTTTCAAGATTTACCGTTCACCTAATATTATTTCTTTTATTTCTTTGATTAACATAATTATTTTTATTAAATAATTGTTATTTAATTTAATAATTACTATTTAGCATTTGCAGAAAATATGAAAGGAAATAATTTCAAGTAATTAATTTTTTTTTCACATATAAATAAACATAACTAACATTTGTGAATTTTAAGTTATCTATTTCCTTAACCTCTATCATTGCAAATTTGCAATGTTGCATAATTATACTTTAAAACAATTCAGTCTCCATTGGCTTGCACGGCTGAGCAATAAACATCTCATACACAAAATGACAAAAATATGTAAATTGCTACTCAATCTGCTTTGGTTCCCAATTTGACAGGTAAAGAGAGTTGCCTACATCTTCTTTTTCTATTCTACAACATGACTTTTTTAAGCCATCCACACCCTCAAAAATTTTTAGTATATATCTCAACGTCTCTGCATCATGGCATAGCAATATGCCAGTAAAGTACATTGGCATAGGTGAAAGTTTTCCCAAACTATATTAAGGCAAGACAGGAAAAGTTCAAATTGATAAGTGCCATCGGATTCTACACGTAATTATTATTTTTTGTTTAAATTAATAAGGTCTTTACACTAGTGTTAATTTCGTAATAACATCATTGTTCTTAATTTTTTTAAAAATTTAATAGAATATGCCTTTTTGTATCTAATTGAACATAATATGCTGAAGTAATCCGTCAGTTATGTAAGAGAGATAAAAATATTTTAACATTTTTTAGTAATAAAGATTTAACTACAAATTTAAAATTAGTAAAAAAAACTAATGAATTTTTTTAAAAATATAAAAACCTAATTTTAAAAAAATATAAAAATTAACAAGAATAATTGAACCTTACTTTTGAAAGAAAAAAAATTGAAATTATATATATTTTTATATACTGTTTTTTCTTGTTCCTCCAAGCTTGATATCTACCATCAGTTTGTTTTGATTCTAATTGAGTTCCACTCTCTCATGCTTTGAATTTGTGGTTACGATCCTTCTCTATGAAGGAAAAAGAAAATATGTGAAGAAATTTCTTTGTTCATGATCCATTAGTTTCCAAAGATATGCACTAGTCTTGCCCCTTAATGACAAAAGAATCTTGTATGCATTGCAATTATTGAAGTAATGAAAGGTATTGACAGCTTCTATATTTATGTTAGGTGTACATTAAAATCAGTTACCAAATCAGTCATCGATATATAATACATATTAAAATACAAAATATATGTGTAATTTAACTTATTTTTAGTATGTATTTTATATTTTGATATATATTATACACCGATAGCTAATTTGATGGCTGATTTTAATGTGTAAATAAAATAATTGATTTATTATATATATATATATATATATATATATATATATATATATTTGAGTGATCCTAGTATAAAAAGGTTGCTAGGTTCAATAGTGTTTGGATAAGACAGAGAGTTATAATACATGTACATATGACAAAGTTTTCACTCTTTTTTTTTGAATTTTAATTTCCATATTTTTTCTTAGGAAGTTTATAATCCTTTTTTAAAAAGAAAAAGAAAATATAAAAATGAGAATTTAATGTCTAGAAATATACAAATAGATATTTCCTAAGAATTTCTTTTTAAAGTTTCAATGTTTTGATTAAACTTGTGCAATTGTGGTCCCACAATAATTTCTCAAATACCATAGTTAAAAATAACAAATAGGTATGTCTCTCTAATCCATAGGGTCAAAGTTTAACTTCTCCAATCTAACATATTAATTATTTTTTTGGTCAGATTGAGAATTTTAAACCCGGAATAATGGAATGAAAAAATCTAGCCGAATAATCTACACCAAGAATACTATCCTAGATCATAAGATATATTGGCTACTCCCATAAAACTTGAGTGTGAAAAAAAATTAGCATTCAAATATTTTTTGTAATTAAACTGGGCCAAGGCCCAAGAGAATGCACTTTTTTGCTGAGTTGGATATAGCAAAGAAGTCCAAAATTACAAACCAAGCCCACAATCATGAAGTCAAATGATAAGCAAACAACTAATAAATCAACTGCCATGTCCAAAAGAGAAAAAAAAAACTGTCACACCCAAAAATTAAGAGTCGAAAAATTTAAACTGTGCTTGTTTGTTTCCTCCTGGAGGAAAAAATTATATATTTTATATTTTAATATATATTTTATTTAAAAATTTTCATTTTAATTATTAGATAATAAAATTAAATGATTATATTTTAATATGTATAAAAGCGTTACATTTTTAAAAGTGTTGTTATTTCTTTTTAAAATATAATTTGAAGTCTAAATTTTCGTATAGAGATTATTTTTACATTTTCATTATAGTAGATTTTTTTTTTACTAGAGCATTGTTGACAAAAATGTTTATCAATTTGGGCTAGTGGCATGGACTTAAAAATATTACCCGAATGAACCTATGTCCAGTGTGCTTCCAATCCAATTTTAAATTTTATATGCTTTATTTGGGATGAGTCAAATAGTCAATGAACAATAGTAACGTGTTATGTATTCATTAATTTATTATTTATTATTCATTCATGATTAATACCCATCTGAACTAAAATATAAATATATGAGAACAAAAATAAAGTGAGAAACAAAGAGCTGGCCATGGCCAATGGTCATCCCCTTACACTCTGTCTATGAACACTCTAAATTATTTTGGTGGTCCATTAAGCTTTATTTCTTATGAAAAGTAATTAACTAACATATTTTGGTTATTTTTTTTAATTTTATTCATATATGATGTTAACTTATAATAAATTTTAGTATATCATAATATGAAATTTTCTTAGGTGGTAAAAGAATTTAATGAATCTTTAAGATTTGAGATTCTATTTATAAAATAAAAAAATATGAATATATATTGAAAATAATCGCAGTCATATATTTAAAATATTTTTTCAAAAATTTTAAGAAATTACTAGATATTTTTACCCCTTAGATAAAATCATCCTAATATATGTTCTACGAGGAAGAAGGGACAACATTTTCATTCAAATAACCCATTATGATTTTGAGTTATCCTATGAATATGAAATTACAGCATAAAATGTTATTAAAATTAGATTATTTTTTTTTAGACTGACTATAATACCATGAAAAAATATCCTTGGCACTACTTTTGGCTAATTATGATAAAGATAAATGAAAAAATATCATGTATAATATCATCTAATACAATGTAATATTTTTCAATATTAAAAATTATAATAATGCAATTGAAAAGTCGAGTATCAATTTGAAGTCTCCCCCAAGGATCAAAATGTATTTTAACACTGCAAAATCATAAAATATCTATTTTTATTTTATTAATAAAAGAGATATAGTGTGTAAATTTTTTTTTGTGACTAAAGATTAAAAGAAAAATAAAACATGTTAGAATAGAAGGAAACTAGCTAATAGCAACATCAAGATTGATGAGTTCCCGTAGGTCATCGCAAGGTAATAATCATTCTGCATAATGCACTCCATGGATGGTTGCATGTTTTGCCATAGCATCAGCTACACGGTTAGCAGTCCTCTGAATCAGAGATATCTCCACTCTTCAAGGCCAGAGTAAAATACATGGTTCTGAAAACCGGTTCGGACCGGACGGTCGAACCGGTTCAACCGTCAACCGGTCATGAAGACGGTTCGGATTATATTCAACCGGTTCAACCATGGTTTGTTATTTTTTTTTTTTTTTTTTTTTTTTTTTGAATTTATAAGTTGTATTTTAGAACCACTGTTGTAACTTATGAGGAAATTTTATTTTTTATCATTATTTTTATTTTATA